>ML786106.1:20942-35545 GCA_009831015.1 Picea engelmannii
GGAATCCATGATATGCAAATTGTACGACAAGGAGACATGTACACACTTTCAACTAGATTGGACATCAATGGCTTATTGTGTGGCTGAGGCAGGACATGTCTTCAATTGGGCCCAAACTCTTACGTTCAACATATTAAAAAATGAAAGAGAAGCCTTGAGACTGAACAAACCATGTCTTTATATGTCTTCCTATGTAATATATGTTTTATGTTCTTCAATAAGTTTTCACAATCAAGGTTCACAATCAAGGTGGGAAGATTCACATTGTTGAATGTTCCACATACCCAAAAATAAGCTACAACCTTGCAATAAATATGTTTATACACATGAGAGCCCAGAGGACATGATCTAAGAGGGATTGTAAGAGAGCATGTTAAATGAGTAGGGTTGGTACACCCTGTTATACATGATGTGAATGTTTCAGAGGAACTTTTAAAAGGGACCCTTTCCTTTGAGGAGGTATTAAATAGGGTACCAAATGAACCAACAAAATAAATATTACACAGAGAAGAGGAATAAAGAAAGAAGATATCTAAGGAAAAATTCGTACTAATTTTGGCTAGGAATAAGAAAAAGGAAGGGGAAAGAAAAATTGCAGAGAAAAAGAAAGAAGAAGAAAGATATAATAAAGCCATGGAGGCAGAAGAAAATTTCAAGCAAAGGGAGAAACAAAAATAGGAAGAATCTCAACAAAAAGAAGAAGAGGAAACCAGGAAAAAGAAGGAAGAGGAAGAAGCAAAGAAGAAAAAGGAAGAGGAAAAGAAAAGGGCCAAATTAGAGGAACATAGGAAAATGGAGGAAGTTGCTCGAAAGGCTATTAAAGAAGACAAGAAAAAACCTTAGCTATAGGAAAATAAAACGAATGAGGTTGAACAAAATAAAAGAGAAGAGTTATAAAAAATGAAGAAAAAGGAAGAAGAAAATAAAAGGATTGTTGAAGCTAAGCAAAAGAAATAGGAAGAAGCAACTAGAAAAATTGCAGAGGCCAAGTAGAAGAAAAAAGAAGAAGAACAACAAAAGAAGATTGTTGAAGAAGAACAAATAAGAGTTGTTGAAGCATAGATGAAGAAGGAAGAAGAATAAAAGAAAAAATATGTTGAAGAAGAATAGAGGAGAAAAGAAGAACAAAAGAAGGAGGAAATCAGGAATAAAGAAGAAGAATTGGAAGATGAAGAGAGACAAAAGAAGAGGAAAATGGACGAGGATAGAAATAGTGGAGCAAGACCTAGTACTATGAAAGGGATCACATTAGTGAACACACCCATTCATGTTGATACCCCTCTAAACTCAATTCCATAAAACTTCTCCTACTTTTATCATTTGATAAAGTTGGAAGATGTTGTGGTGGTTGTAGGGGAATATTATTACAACAATTAAACAAAGGGAATTGAGAAGATATCAAATAAAAGGAAAATATGTGAAGCCTCCCATGATAAAGTGTCCTCTGATAGGGTAATTTCGTGGAAATCGGGACTGGATACTCAAGTTAATGCCATGTATAATGCCTCATCTCTAAGCACATTTGCAGGGGCCAACTCAATATCGTTTTGTGAATTGAGTGCCACATTGGACCTATAAAAAGTAAAGGTGGCATAACTGGAAAAACAAATGAAGTGCCAGAGGGAAAATTTAGAAGCTGAATTTAAGCAACAAGACATTGGAGCTAAATAGTTGCATAAAGAGGAATTGGAATCTACGAAATGGACACACTCCCAAGAAATAGAAAACTTAAAAGAATTGCATGCACATGAAATAACATGTATGGAGGCCGAACACAAGAAACTGACCAGATTCTTGGGGCACTAGGGACACAAAATTTTAAGGCTTGAACAAGAGAAGCAAGAGATGGAAGCTATCATTAAGGAAATCAACAAAGAAATGTTGATCCTATAAACTGTGAAAGGATAAGTTGGAAATGAAAATGAAGACCTAAGAAAAATCCAAAAGGAATTCTTCTGCACATTGAATAGCATCCAAATACACATAGATGATTTAATCAGGTTATCAAACCATATAAATGAGCAGAAAATTCAATACAAAAAGTCTCAAGATGATTTTGACAAGATTGTGGATTGGCAAGGTGTATATATTGGGACACCTTCCACCTTGCCCAGATACAGTGTGAAGTAAAAGCTAAAGGAGAAAGTGTTGTTTGACTCCCGGAAGACCATATTTGAACATGTTGAAGAAACCCATGAAATTTCTACTAAAGCTTGCAATAGGCTTTGGAATTCGTCAAATGATCTACAAGAATATTTTGGGATGAAAGTCATGGAGAAGTTATATGAAGCAACCTCAAGTGAATTGAGGATCAAGGAGGTAGAATAAAAATGGGACATCAACAAGAAAACAATTGATCATATCAAAGAGGTAAATAAGACATCTTGAATGAATACTTGATAAAACCAAGCAAATTGATTACTTCCGCAAAATATTATCTCAAAATAATTCAACAGGATATGAAAAGAGAAGTAGTTGCTAGGATATGTGATGATGAGCTACAAGTGGAAAAGATGCAGCTAAACAAAGTAGAAGAAGTCCTGAAAAAATATGAATTGTGGAAATCCTATAGAGATAACATGGTGTCCAAGGAAGCCTCATAAATTTTGTATAACATATATCTTTCCATAGAATCCAAATTGTACACATAATATGAGAATCTGAAACGATAAGGTGTAACTTTCATTTGAAATGATGGCAATTACATAATGTAGAGAGACTCACTTGTTTTATAAAAGGGAGTTGTGTCAAAGATGTAGGGATTTTTCCCCATTGTGTATATTGGATGATACTATTATCTCTAATTGAATAAAGAGAAGGTAGTTTTGAAGTCATGAATGTTAACAAATATGTATGGGACTACTCTTCATATTTTTTTTTCCTTACAAGTTTGTTGAATGCTTGCCATGTAAACTATTTTTGTATATGGTATTTGATATGCTTATGATTTTGTGATTTCTAGTAGATACAAGGATAATGTTATAGGTTTACTCTGCAGCTATTTGTGAGATAATCTATGGCTTTATTGGTTAAAATCATGGACTTGGGTGTCTATTTTCCTTGTTTTTTGAGAAAATAAAATATATTTTCAGAAGTTTTTCAACTTCCGATAAACAAAAGTATTGTTTTTATTTAGAATTTCACTTTACAGTAAAAACAAAACTTGTCATGAATTTTGTTAGCTTTCTATTGATTATTTTTTTATTTTTTTTTAATGGACATTTGATATGTCATCGTAGTGATTGTTTGATAGTATGTTCCTTAAAAATGAAGGCACTAATAATGAGTTATGTTTGTTGACACCAATTTACTAATTATTAAACTTTTGATTATGAAAAATGAAATATGTTGCAACAATCCAAATAGACTCTATTAAAGCACATGACTATAGTTTTGAAGACAACGGATGAATATTATAATTACTACATTTTTTTGAATTTGGCCAATTTGAAAAAAGTTGTAGATTTTAAACACATTTATATTGACACCATTTATCTACCTTAATTTTTATTTAAAAAGTAAAATCTAAAAGTACCCTTTTGAAGAGGACAATGAAAGGTTCCATAATATAAATTTTCCATAATTTTTTACTGTGTATTATTGCAGATATTGATTTTTCATTTTATTGAATCATTATGTCATCTAAAAATAATATGCAGACATTTTTTTATAAAATCAACTAAAATTACTAAAAAAGAATTAAATTGAATACAAATTGTATCAAAAGAAAGTAGATTCAATTCTAAAAATGTTGGTACTAGCTCTGAAACTAGACTCACAGTATTTTAAGGAGTCATGTCCTCCCCAAGTTGGAGTAAGTTGAAGTGAACACATACTTTTATGAAAAGTGTCATAGTTACAAGTTTTTAGCCAAACTATTAGTTCGACCGAAATTTAGTATTTTTCAGCTAAAAGTTAGTTTTAATGGAAAATTGTTGTTAGATTTTTCAATGGTTTTGTTAGATTTAACTTTCGACCGAAAAAATAGTTCGGACGAAAACTATTTCGGCCAAAAAATTCAAGAGTTTGGTCGAAAAGATGCCATTAGCAATTTTCACGACTCGAGTCTCATGAAAGTGTTACCCAGATTCATGACTTTACCTGATTGTTTTAATCTATTATTGATTGTTATGAACTAATTCCACTGCCAATAATACTTTCTCATGCTATATATAACTATTTAGAATTACTCCTAATCAAGATAGGATATAATAGAATAGGATTAGAGTAGCACAATTTAATTTAACTGTAGATAGTTTGCTTCAATTTTAATTAAGATCCTGTGAGGACAATCTATTCTCCAGTTTATACAGCTTGAGTGGGCCTAATGGTTAAGAACATGTGTTTCCTCCTAAGAGGTCACAATTTCAAATCCAGAGGGGGGGGTAGGGTATATATACCTCCGTATAATGTAATTGAAAACCCATAAGAGGAAACCAGGTCCACATACTAGTCGAAAGTACCATCCCAAATGAGAGTAGGTTTAATTAGGACCTACCATCAGGTGTTTTCCCTTACCTTCTTGACAGGCCATTTGGACCCATCAAAAGAAATGGTTTTAGAAAGAGGGTCATCAAATTGAATGGCTAAAAAATAATTACAAAACCCTACACATTCTAATCCACAAAGAAACCTTTCTCATCGCAGTGAATCTTAGACTTTAAACCCCGAGGAATCATTTGATCCTCAGTTTAAATTGATATCTACGCTCATGCAAACCCTTGATTATCAGGACGAGCCTCAAATCAATCATACGATATTTAGTTCCCCCACACTCAACCATGAAAAAATTACTCATCTTCAAGACTAATCTCATATCCTTAGCCGATGCATTAATCAAAGGACCGGATTTGAACCAATTGAGCTTCCTCTCCTGCAAAGGCAAAGACATCAATTTGAAAGGCCAACCGATGTTGGCTCACCAATCGAAATTGGTAGCCCAACCGTCATCTCCCCCAATTATCATCTCTCTAACATTTTTCAAGGGATAACTGACCCTTCCCAGCTTAAATTTGAAATTATTTGTCTCCTAGTGGTGGTAAACCACCTAGTCCTCCTAATTCTCCTCTATATTCTCCCAGAAGCACCTCCAAAGGAGAATCCTCAAAAGAGGAACATTCAGGCAATAACCTAGAAAGTCCTAGAAACATGGAGGGCATGAAAGTAAATGCCAATCAACCTCCAAATAAAAAAGATGTTGTTGCAATTCCAGGATCTCCTCATCCTTTACCTAAGCATCCTGAGAACATTTTACCTAAATTTGATCATGAAAAGAAATAATCAATTGAAGACCATATCAAAAAGTTTATGCTTCATGTATGTCTGATGAATGTTTATTGTTACAAGGAAAATCTCTCTATGGCATGGGGAAAACCACAACAGACGGAATGACTACAAAAATCAACTCTAATCTCAAGTATGCTATATGAAATAAATTCTATCAAGACAAGGCCAAGAGCTACCTTGTTTGGGCGTTCGATGAAGACCATCGTTGAGCACACAAATCAAAGATTTATACCTGCAATTTGTACTCAACAACCAAGATACACAAGCATATGGTGATAATATATAATGTTAGCATATAAAATAGCATAATCCATTGACATACATGAAAAATATGCCCATGGAATAATAATTCAAATATTTGCAAGATATCAATTGGACGAGAAAAGAGTATTTCTATTAAAATAATCAACAAAAGTATACAAGTGACAAACTCATGTGTCGACACGTCTCAGAACAGAGAAACTAAGTTCCTTCCAGCTGATCCTCCACCACTTCAATCCTCCACCAAAGGCAAGCTCATATAAAGGAGACAATGAGGTTCTCCATCAAAGAGGGAAGATCTTGGGGGATAAACAATGTGTTCAGACTTTCAAGGATAAAGGGATGCAGACTCAATGTGAAGTGAAATTTCTCCATAGTATCTTTGCTCTCAAATTTTGAATTATATCCTTCTCCATGGCTTGGATATGGCTCAATTTAAAGCCTTCAAATGGAACTGAGGGGCCGAGTCAGAAATTTTCTAGTATATGGAAGGTTAAAGATCATGGATCTAGTGATGTGACATGGAAACCCGACACAATTTTTAATGTTGAGCACCAAACTCAATGTACCCAGGCTGTAGTGATGCAACCTATGTATACGCATGTTGTCTAACTGGTAGGGCGAGTATATGTGGAAAAATATGATTTTTTGGCTCTGGGAAGTACAAAAGGGGACTTCAAGTCTGCATAGGGAAATGGAAAGGCCATCCAAGCAAGTTGCATGGGGTGAGGAAAAATTTTCTATAACAGTCATGATGGGCCATGTGGGGGCCATTTTAAAGATAAAAGGAATGGATACAAGGCACTCCATTAGGGGTATTATTGGCTCACACTTTTCAGAGATGTCAAAGAGTATGTGAAAAGGTGTGACAATTTTCAACGCATGGATAGACCCATACAAGTAGATGAAATGTTGCTACAACCACAGATGGTGTTAGAACCTTTTAAAAAATGGGCTATTAATTTTATGGGCCCAATAAACCCCCCTTCCTATAGTCACTCCTATATCCTCGTTTGTACAGATTATGTTACAAAATGGATGGAGGAAAGAACACTTCTAGTAGTAAGGTTTGAGATACCATGAGAGATAACGACTGATGGAGGAACTCAGTTCACGTCATGGCTTGTTAGAGATCTGATGGAAAACTATAAAATTAAGCACAGAGTAACAACACCATATCACCCATAGGGAAATGCAAAAGTACAGGGGACTAATAAGATCCTTGAGGCCATTATCACTAAAACTATCAGACTACACCTTAAGGATTGGGCCAATAGACTCCCCGAAGATTTATGGGCCTACAAGACCACCTGGCTAACTACTATAGGATGCACACCTTATGAGTTTTTATATCGGAAAATAGTACTACTTCCCATTGAGACAAAAATCCATACACTTAGGACAACAATACAACTTGGTTTGGACCTATTAGAGGCTCAAAAATAAAGATTGCTTCAAATTAATGAGTTGGACGAGCTATGACAAGATTTTCTACACCAAGCCACAATGATACAATACCAAAGGGCCAGATGGCATGATAATTTTATCAAGAAAAAGAAGTTCAAAGCTAGAGACACGACATTACTATTTGATTCCAGGTTCAAGGACTTCCAAGGAAAAGTTTGCACCAGAAGGATTAATCCATACAAGATTTATACAATATATGATAGTGGGGCCATCAAACTATGTACCATAGATGAAGTCATAATTCCTCTAATGGATAATGGACATAGAATTTACTTATATCATTGACCCTTATCAAAGGAATCCTTTTTTAGGAAGATTGAAAATGGATGGCCCGAAGGTGATTTGGAACTTGTTCAGGAAGGATGAATCTCGGCTGGATAGTATCCATTTATTCTTCGAAAAAAAAATGTGAAAACCGACCTAGCTGTTGAATTAAAAAAAATTGAAAACCAACCTAGTTGATTCATTAAAAAAGAAATCGAAATAAACAAGAAGGGAACGTTACGGTTTTGTGATGGTTATGTCAGGATCCTTCTCAACAATTTGTAATAAATCTTTGATTTTTTTCTAATAATATTTTTTTCAGGATATGCAGGGGAGCACAATGTTGTTGCAACTCTTATTGTTGTAATTCCTCTTGCTACGATTCATGTTGTTGCAATTATTTTTGTCGTAATTCCCTTTGATGCAATTCTTGTTGCTGCAACTTCCTTTACTGCAACTATCGTTGTTGTTGCAACTCCCTTTTTCTCAACTACCCATGTTGCTGCAATTCCCTTTGCTACAATTTCCTTTGTTGCAATTCCCCTTGCTACAACTATTCATGTTTCTCAACCTCCTTTTCCATTTCTGTTGTTGCAACTCCACTTGTAGATCCACTTCATTTCCCAAACCTCTCCCTTCTCATTTTCATTGTTGCAACTCTGCTTGCATCTTTACTTTATTTTCACACTTCTTACCCACACCTTTCATCTGCTTAAAATATGTTGCAATTCTCTTCTATGCGACATAGGTTGCACCACCAGTTGTTGCAACTCTCAATGCTACAGCTTCGTCGTCGCGGCTCCCGTTGTTGTGACTCCAGTTGCATCTTGCACTTTGTTAGCATCATTGTTACTACACTTCCGATCAATAGAACCATCAATGTCTATGTTGCAATTCCAGTTAAGACTGTCGATGTGAATCTTCCTTTCGCCGCAACAACTCCATCAACACCATGCTCATACGACCACGTGAGGTAAGAATAAGACATGTATGAGTTCTAATAAGAATGTGTAATGAGTAGTTTTAAATGGAATAATTTATATTATCATTCCACGAATCGCCACCTCACACCATCATTACCAAATCTGGTGACCTTGCACTCTCATTACCATATCCACCAATGTTATTGTCGCAATTTGAAATTCCCCACCTGATTAACACCCATCTCTCGTGCAAACACAAGCAATCAGAGTTAGCAGGAAGAAGGAACCACAGGGGAATCATTGATACATAGGTAACCTAGAGAAGCATTGTTTCTCAAGGCCTACGATAACATTAGAGAAATTCTACAACAATTCAGTTGGATGGAATATGTGAAACGCTTACAAGGATATGATGATCAAATAGCTTTGGAACTCACCTTGAATTACATAGTCGAACATTCCATGACAACAAGTGCTCAGGTATAATTCATCGAAGAGACATTGGAAAAAGTCATCGGTTTACCAAGGTCAGACAAAAGATGGTAAACTAAAAGGACTTCACAGCCTGAAATTCTGAGGCAATTCCTCAAAACCTAGAGAGGCCTTGGTGAAGAAGGGTACATGATCCAAATGTTGGTATTTTCCACACCCCTGGAAATACATGGATAAATTTGTACAACAATATTTAACCTACGAAGGTCACTATGGGGTTGTTTGTTTCCAGCATATCCAACTGCCAGAACATCTCCGACACAATCAACCAATTAATATGTCACTTCCTGTCCAAAACGCTGCAGATGATAGTCACACTCGTCCAAAGGGAAAATAACCCCAAGGATGTCGTCTAACACTATGTCCGTGTAAATCTCTTAGTGGAACATGCACTGCAAAAAGAAGGTCGCACTTGGAAGAATGTCGTTCGCCCCCCTGTTATATTCTTTGAGGATGAAGTAGCTACATTTCAGGCAATGGCTACACTTCCAGAATTAGAAGAGGTTGTGGCTATAACACCTCTGCTAGACAACAATGTTGTAGGCAAAGTGAGCCCAACTACTGCAACTCCTCCATCAAATAAGTCTCGAAGGACAACCAGGAAAAGGGGCCAACCTACTAGAACTCCGGTGAAGGAAGACCATGACAATGATGTTGAGGTAATTACCACCACCAAACCCCCTACAAAGAGAGACAGAGGGTTTAAAAAGAGGCAAACCCCCATTCCAAAGAAAAAAAAAACTAGTTGTGCGGTTGCAACTCAATGTAAGAGGATAAAAATTGTTGATCCAAAAGAACAAGCCCACAAAGAGGACTAGGAAACAAAATAAGTAGTAGAAACAAATCCCTTTGTTGACACATGAGAACTACCGAAGGGAATCAAACTAAAATATGACGAGGCCTTGTTTGACGCACAAGAACTAGAACAAGGCACTCTGGTAGAAGGGATTATTTCCCTCCTTAATATATATTTGGATGAAGAAGAACCAGAAGAAAGAGATCCCACCGTCCCACAAGAACCAGTGGGGAGTCCTTATGGAGAACAGGTTGCAAGAGAGTTAGAGGATACAACACAAAATGAATAATCATAGCAGGCATAGGCTCATGTTGTTCCTCAAGAAATAGTAGAGAGAACTCCTCAAGAGCACTCTACCAAGTCCTAGGAAGAACAAACAAAAGAATCAGGGCACTCTGTCAATCCACGGGCTCCTCTATAGGAATGAGTGCATGTTGTTGAACCAACATGAGGCACGCTTGACGAAATAGATTTTAATCAATAAGAGAACAAAGAGTTAGAACCAAAGGCCCCTAATATTACACAAGAACCAGTATGAGGCAATCTTGGGGAATGACCTACCCACTCACAGGATTTAGACAAGGAATAACAAGAAGCAGACCAAGATAATGGAGATTACCCAGTTGAGACACAAGCACCAGGATAACAGGAATCAAATAAGACTATTGAGCCTCGGGGGAAGCTTAATGCCACATGGGTAAGCATGCCACACTCCTTACCCATTTATGCATCTTTGGTCAAGCAAAATAGAATGTTAAGAATGAAGAATTGGAAGCTACAACTCAATCTGAAAATGTTGAAGGATGAGCTTAATGAACAAAGTGCACCTAAGAAATCAGATTACTCTGCAACAAGTCCTCTTTCTACTAGGGAACCCTTCACCATCTCACAAGAAATATATACAATCGAAGAAACAAGGGAAGTAGTTGTCCAAGATACACATTTTATGTTAGTTGATGAGGCCACTCAAACAAAAATAGAGCAGGAATCGGCAGAAAACAGAGAAGTTACAACAGATGATGACACTAGTGAAAAGAAGGAGTAAACAACAGAATAATATTATGGTTTCAATGACCTCCATAGTCATTGTGATTCCTCTAAACTATGAGTGATTGTTGGTTGCATAGGGACATGCAACAATTTTGGGTTGGGGGAGATGACGGGTGCCTAAATTGGCATACTTTCAACACTCGTCTAATACCTTTTTTCCTACCATTTTCCATTAATCACTTCATTTTTTATACTTTCCTTATCCAGTTTTTCCTTACTTTTCATTAATGTACGAATATTTCCCCATATTCCATTTATACGCTACTCTTACATATTTATTAAAAGGAAGTTGCTACTTCAATGTACTAATATTGCTACACAGGAGTAATACAGTAGTTGCAACTCCTCACAATGGTTGCAATCCCTCTATATTGTGATTCCGAGCACAATCCAACTGTTGCAACTCCAAGTGAACTCTCTGTTGATGTGACTATGGACAATGGTTGCAACTCCAAATGCACTCTCTATTGCTGCGACTTTGGACAACGACTCAAATCCAAAGAACACTCTTCGTTTCCATGACTCCAAGTCTATCGTTGCTGCAATTCTGAGTACAAGGTTTTCCATCAAGTTAGTAAACACTAAAGTTAGAAATTAGGAAACGATCCTCACATGGAAGGCGATAGGAGGCAAGTGGACAACCAAAAGAGTTATCAGTTTTCCTACCAACCATCGCTAAATTATCAAAGTCAAAACATGCATGTTTCTTACTAAAATTGGCAATTTCAATGTAAATGGATGAACATCTCATTCTAATGGTTGTCCATCTATCCCTTTGTTCTACTTTAGACATTATTTATACTATATAAACACCCTATCTCCCTTAAGCTAAGGGCGATGAATAATTATTCTAGCAATAACATTCGACTGTTATTGTAACTTTTAGATTTCTGCAATATAATTTGTGTTCTTCTCTTGTTCACGTGTTGATGTGTTGGTGATCATGTGATTCTGATTTCGTAGTTCAGTGCCTTGTCTAAGGGGGTAGGGCCCCCTCCTTAGTCATGTACTTCTTGTATATTAAACAATAAGATCTAGCATCATTTTATTTCATATTTGTTTTGCTTTCATAATTTACTACAATTCCATATTCATAGAATAGTTCATCTTAATTCAAGCACGGTTGATATTTAGCATCCTTATAACATAAGTTTCGAAATATTAAGTTGTAACTTCATGCTTGATTCAATCCTTACAAGTTTTCAATCACATACATTGTTGTAACTCCTATTGTTCACATCGTTGTAACCTTTGCATTGTATTTTTGTGGTTGCAACTCCAGATTGTCACGACTCGCATCATTACCACCTTTTGTATTATAACTATGTTGTTGTAACTCACGTTGTTGCAAATCGCATCTATGCCACTTTTTTGATATAGCTTGTGTCACTATAATTTCTTTTGCACTGAAGCTTCATTGTTGCAACGCATGTTGTTGTGATTTATTTCGTGTTGCAACTCTAGTTGCAGATGTACTTTATTTTGTTTGATTTCTGATTTCTGATAGCTTTAGTCTTCAACAGTCTGGGATTAATATTATATTTGATTTTATTTTATTTTTAATTTGCGAACACGTAATTATTACAAAACAGGATCATTATTATACATGAGCAATTCATCATTAGATCATAGCATAATTTTACTTTTGCAAGAGTGATTTCCTTTCTGCAAGTGTGATTTAATTTACGCAAGTGTGATTTACTTTCTACAAGTGTGAATTAAATTTCACAAGTACGTGATTTACTTTATGCAAGAATGATTTAATTTCAACAAGTTTGATTTACTTTCTGCAAGTGTGGCTTTTCTTTCCTGCAAGTGTGATATTTACTTTTCTGCAACTCAGGGAATAGTATAGTTTAGTGACTTGATTAAGTATCTTGAATCCTTGATTTGTGACATTAAAAGTACTACAACTCTTAGAAAAAATAGGACTACTCTTGCATATATGTTGCATGACAGTTCTTAAGTAAGATACAACCTCAGATTGATAATTAAATGTACAACTCTTCAGTTGCTCACTAAGTTAATTAGGAAGTAATTGAAAAGTCCATCCTTTTTGGCATCGTTGTCGAGGAACTGTCAAAAGAAGTAGTTGATGAATAAGTTGTGTGGATTTCCATTTTAAGTGCTATGATTTCTTTTCAAAAATTCGTAGAATGTTTTTCTAGTCTTTTCTATGAGCAGAGTTAGAGATCAACAAGTTAGAATTATTAGCTCTTCCAAAAACTCCCAAAAATCTAACCATGCAGGTCAATCACAAAAGGATGGGGAGCTCAATCAGCCAAATTATGTATCACCTACAACAATTTTTATTGCAAAGAAGAAGTTCAAAGAATCTCCTCATGAATCAAAGACTGTACAAGGGTCTCTGCACATAGAGATTTCGCTCTCAGAAGAGAAGATCACCAAACAATATCATTCCAGAGAGTTCCTTTTTCTTGAGGCACATTTATAAAGGAAGGACAACCCTTAGAAAGAAACGACATGCAATATTTTCAAGGAGGAACCCCCGACTTTCATATTTCCAATCAAAGAGATAGATGAGGAGATCAAGATGAAGAACATCCCTCATTTATCCTTGCCAAACTTTCATGGGTTATCTAAAGAAGATATTGATATCTTTCTCTTTGAGTTCGATGTAGTTTACAGAAGCTACGACTATGTGAAAGACACCTAGAAACTAACAAATTTTCCCACCACATTCAAGAGTGTTGTGCTATGATAGTTCATGGGTCTTGGAAAAGATACCATCCACTCATGGGACCAAATGACGGAGAAATTTCTATACAAGTACCAAGACTAATGCAAAGATAAAGAAAGAAGAGAGGAATTCTTCAAGATGACGTAGCATGAAGATGAGAGCCTTGAAGATTATGTTGAATGGTTCGCCTATAACCTACATAGGAAAGCAAGGAGATTTGTCCCCTAACACATGACATGTCTTATTTCTAATAGGAATAGGAGATGATTGTAGAACTCCTCAACCTAATGGGAGCGGGAGATGTTTCTCAATTAGAATACGACATTATCTTGGAACTTTGTCATAAGTATTCCAGAGGCACATCAAAAATAGGAAAAGGACCAAGAGATATACTGGAGAGAATGGAAAAAATCATTGGGAGTGGAGTCACGAGAGAAGAAATTGAGAACATGTTAGAATAATTCAAGAGCAACATACTTAGTTCCTTGATCTCCCAACTAGTTACATTGTAGATGAATAAGGAGGAGGAGAGAGAACGAGCTTTGTCTATCTTTTTCCTAAAATGAAGAACGCAGAATCCATGTAAATAATGTATGTTGGATCAGATATAGGTTTGTGGAATATGGAGCTAGGACCACACTACCCATAACTTTCCATCATTACTGGGACTAAAATCTATCTACCAAAAAGCTGAAGAACCATAACAGTTATGATATGTCTCTCAGAAGCGAATTTGGCAACCCAAACCTCAAGGTATGATCTAAGATCAATATCAATATTTCAATTCATATTGGACTAACCCTTCCATGCAATATTATCCTCAACCATGGGGTATGGAAACACAACAATGGGTGGCTCCTCCTCCTCCAAACCAGTTACGACAACAGGGATGGAGAAACCCTACTATAGGAGGATCTCAACAACCTATTATAGAACCACCCATGCAACTCCTTCCTCCTCCCCAGATACGTGCTTCCACATCCGCCCCTCCTCGACTATAACTACCTGCACGACCCATCCCTAACCCGAATAATGGGAGGTCGGTACGACCAGTGCAAGCTACTAGACTTGCGACCTACCCGACTTATTCCATCTCTTCCTTGGAATACAATGATATTCACCTCCTATCAGCATGGATGATTTTAGGGGCTAAATTTCGCTCATGGGATAATTTTCCATGGTTTCTCCAAAAAAGAGATTCGCTATTTTAAAAATGATTAGCCCAAATTCTATAGGATAAAATTATTTTACCTTAAAAATCGCCAAAAAATTATAAAAACTATATAAAATCCTTATAAATTTGAATATTTTTACAAAAATATCGCCAAACATTTATAGTTGGCATATGAAGGATTAGTAAGAT
>ML786106.1:44276-66193 GCA_009831015.1 Picea engelmannii
TGGTCCAGGTTCAGAAGACAGGACAATTATTCTTCCTTGTTTGAGAAGAATAGTCCATATATCTCATTGTTCTACTCTGAGGGCAGATATTCTTTCATATCTCACAAACGTGAGTGAAAGATTGGCCCAGATGATTCAGTTTATCTTTAACAATATTTTATGTGCGGGTTGACATCGGATCATTGTTATGGAGACTACCTGTCTCCAGACAGTAGAATTATGCTACTGTGGTGGATATGTTCCACTGTTTGTGACTATACGTCACTAATCAAGTACTTGTATGCTACTTGGTGTGGTAGTAAACTACTAGAGTGTAGTTATTTACTACCATGGATAAAACACAGTTGTGTTGTATCAATTGATATTGTGCCATTTGTCATGGAGAATTATTCAGTTCGATAATAATGACGGTGCTCGTGATGATACCAGTTGAATGGTCTGTTGTGATCAATACCATACCTCCCTAGCTAGGAGGGAGTGTTGATATTAAGGTAGCTTTGGGAGGTATGAACCTTTATTGTGACCTTTGACAAGATTAGAATGTTCCAGAAAGAAGCAAAGAAATGAAGGAAACCCTAGACAAGATGTCGGCTGACAATAGATGATTAATATGAATTAATTAGTACCCAGAAGGAGAAGTCAGCCCTAGGAAGTCTACCAGAATCACTATAAATATAGGGCGCCAATCTCTCATTTGACACACTTCTCATAATTGTAGAGAGCAGTTTCAGCGCATTGCAGTCCAACAGTTTTGTGCGCAAGTCCTAGGGAAGGTGCTGCGCCAATTTTTGGGTGAGACTATCTGATCAGCTTGGTTACTTCTTGCTTGATTCATTAGCCTCTCTTAGCTATTGGATTTCTACCAGGATTCTTTTCTCTTTCAAGGTCAAGGTGCTCATAGGGTGGCTTTTTCTTATGGTTGGGTGACAAGGGTATTGTCAATGGTAAAACGAGCACAATCCTTCATATTCTAACAACCACAACTACCCATGTTGCTGCAATTTCCTTTGTTCCAATTCCCCTTGCTGCAACTATTCTCATTGTTGTGATTCCCATTTATCAGCCTCCTTTTCCATTTGTGTTGTTGCAAATCTACTTAATTTCCCAAACCTCTCCCCTCTCATTTCTGTTGCTGAACTCCGCTTGCATCTTTACTTTATTTTCACACTTCTCTCCCACACCTTTCATTTGCTTCAACTATGTTGCAATTCCTGTCTAAATGATTGAGGTTGCACCACCAGTTGTTGCAAATCATGTTGTTGGAACTCTCAGTGCTACAAATCCATCACTGCAACTCGCATTGTTGCAACTATGCTTGCAGCCTACACTTTGCCAATGTCACCGTTATCGCACTTTCGGTCGACAGAACCATCAATGTCAATGATGCAATTCTGGTTAAGACCAATGATGTGACTCTGACTTCCATCGCTGCAACTCCATCAACATCATTCTCATACCGCCATGTGAGGTAAGAAAAAGATAGGTACAAGTTCCAATAAGAATGTGTAATGAGTAGTTTTAAATGGAATAATTTCTATTATCATCCCATGAACCGCCACCTTACACCATCATTACCAAATCTAGCAACCCTGCACTCTCATTACCATATCCACCATCGTTGTTGTCACAATTCAAAATTCCCCACCCAATTAACACCTGTCTCCCATGAAAACAAAATAAATCAGAGTTAGTAGGAATAAGTAACCATGGGGGCATCATTGATACATAGGGAACCTACAAAAGCATTGTTGCTTAAGGCATATGATAGCATTAGAGAAATTTTGCAATTAGTTGGTTGGATGGAATATGTGCAACGCTTACAAGGATATGATGATAAAATAGCTCTATAATTCACCTTGAATTACATATATGAACACTCCACGGTAGGAGGTGCTCAGGTAGAATTCAACAAAGAGACACTAGTAGAAGTCACTGGTTTACCAAGGTAAGGTGAAAGATGGTACACCATAAGGACTTCACAGCCTAAAATTCTGAGGAAATTCCTCAAACTTGGAGAGGCCTTAGTGAAGAAGGGTACAAGATTCAAATGTTAGTCTTTGCCGCACCCTTGGAAATACATGGCTATCTTTGTACAATGATATTTCACCTACGAAGGTCACTATAGGGTTGTCTATATATGACTGCTCGATCATCTCTGACACAATCAACCAATTAATATGCCATATTTATTGTCCAAAATGATGTAGATAATGGAATCACTTTTCCAAAGGAAAAATAACCCCAGGGGCGTCGTCTCACACGACGACCTTATAAATATCTTAGTGGAATGTGTACTTCACAAAGAAGGTCACACTTGGAACAATGTTGATCGGCCTCTTGTTATACTCTTTGAGGATGAAGTGGCTATACATCATGCATTGTATGCACTTCCAACACTGGAAGAGGTTGTGGCTGCAACTACTCTGCCATATAACATTGTCGCGAACAAAGTGACCCCAACTACTGCAACTCCTCCATCAAAGACATCCCTAAGGATGACTAGGAAAATGAGCTAGCCTGCTGCAACTCCAATGAAGGAATACCATGACAGTGATGTTGAGGTAACCAACACCAAACCCCTACAAAGAGAGTTAGAGGGTTTACAAAGAGGAAAACCCCCATTCCAAAGAAACAAAGAACCATCCATGCAGCTGCAACTCAGTGTAAGAGGATAAAAATTGTTGAGCCAAAAGAACAAGCCCAGAAAGAGGACCAAGAAATAGAAGAAGCAGTAGAGATAAAGCCCTATGCTTACACAGAAGAACCAACGCAGAGCGTAAAATTGGAAGATGACAAGGCCTTAGTTGACACACAAGAACTAAAACAAGGCACTCTCAGAGAAGGGATTATCACCCTCCTTGCTACATATTTAGACAAAGAAGAACCATAAGCAAGAGATCCCATTGTCCCACAAGAACCAATGAGGAGTCCTTCTGGAGAATAGGTTGCAAGAGAGGAAATGGATACAACACAAAAGGAAGAATCACATCAGGTATATGCTCCTTTTGTTCCTTAATAAATAGTAGAGAGAACTCCTCAGGAACACTCTGCCAAGTCCCAGGAAGCACGAACAGAAGACTCGGGGCACTCTACTGATCCACAAGCTCCTCTATAGAAACCAGTGCTTCTTGTTGAACCAACAAGAGGCACTCTTGACGAAACAATTGTTAATCACGAAGAGAAGAAATATTTAGAACCAGAGGCCTTTACTGTTACAGAAGAACCAATATGAGGCACTCTTGGGGAATGGCCTACCCACTCACAAGATTCATACAAGGAAGAATGAGAAGAATAAGGGTTTGATCCAACAGGAAACACTTGTGGAGATGACTTAGTTGAGGCAAAAGCACTGGGACAATAGGAATCAACTAATATTGTTGAGCCTCAGGGGAATCTTACTGCCACATGGGTAGGCATCCCACACTCCTTACCCATTTATGCATCTTTGGTCAAGAAAAACACATAATGTTAAGAATGAAGAACTAGAAGCTACAACTCAATCTGAAAATGTTTAAGGATGAGCTTGATGAACAAAGGGAACCTAAGAAATCATATTACTCTACAACAAGTCCTCTTTTTGTTGGGGAACCCTTCACTAGCTCACAAGAAATAGTTGGTGAAATAGAAAAAGAACCTTTTAGCAAGTCCTCTTGTAACTTTTCCATAAGTATTCCAGAGGCACATAAAAAATAGGCAAAGGACCAAGAGATACAATGGAAAGAACGAGAAAAAATGCTAGGAGTGGAGTCACTAGAGAAGAAATAGGGAACATGCTATAAGAATTCAATACCGACATACTTAGTTACCTGAGCTCACAACTGGATACATTGCAGATGAAGAAGGAGGAGGAGACAAAACAAGCTTTGGCTATATTTTGCCCAAAATGCATAACGAAGAATTCATGGAAAGAATGTCCATTGGATTAGATCAAGGTTTGCAGAATTTGCAGCGAGGACCATGCTACTCATAATTTTCCATCCTTACCAGGACTAAAAGCTATCTACTAGAAATATAAATAACTTGAACAGTTATGCTATGTCTCTCAAAAGCGACCCTGTCAGTCCAAACCTTAAGGTATGATTCAAGATGAATCTCAATATTTCAATTCATATTGGACTAACCCTTACATGCAATATGATTCTAAACCATGGGGTATGCCAACAAAACAATGGGTGGCTCCTCCTCCTCGGATTGATAATTAAATGTACAACTCTCTAGTTGCTCACTAAGTTAATTAGGAAGTAATTGAAAATTCCATCACATCCCAGAAAACATAATGTTTGATCCATTCATAGGTTTTGGTAAACCCTGAATGCCCAGTTGCGGGTGAAGCATGCAACTAAGAAAACACCATGGATTTAAGGTTCAAATATTTTCTTAAATACAGACGACCTTTATAGCACATCTCTTAATTGTGCTAAGAGTACCCCATATAAGCTTGAGGATCATGTTGCAATTTTTGGATCAAACTAGAAAGTGTGGGATCTTGCAACCATTCTTGACGAATAGCTTGAAGCCAGTCTGCTACATTGAAGGAGAGGGAAAAGATGGACCATTTGTCTTCATATTTCCTTGAAATAACATCTGCAATCAAATTTTCTTTCCCCTTCTTGTAGACGATCTCATAATCATATCCAAACATCTTAGTCACCCATTTTTGTTGCTTTGATGATGAAATTATTTGTTCTAGAAAATTCTTGAGGCTATGATGATCATTTTTAATTTGGAAGCATTTCCCCAATAAATAAGGATGCCACAGATCCATTGCATGCAAAATAGCTAGCATTTCCTTTTCATAGATTGATTGGCCCAAATTTCACTCTAATAGTTGTTTGCTAGTGAAAGCCAAAGGTCGACCATCTTACATGAGGATTTCCTAATTCTTTTCCCTGACACATCACATTCTAGCACAAAAGTCTTGGTGAAGTCAAGTAGTGTCAGGACATGTATTGTGCACATAGCATATTTCAAGGCTTGGAAGGAGTGATAAGCTGCAAGAGTCCAACTGAAAGTATTATTTTTATGGAGAGCAGTGATAGGAGCTGCAATTTTTCCATAATCCTGAAAAAAATTGTGATAATAGCCCGTTAAACCCAAGAAACCATGTAATCTTTTAATATTTTTAGGGCAAGGTCAATCCTTCATAGCTTAAATTTTCTTAGAATTCACCCGTACACCATCCTTTCCTACAATATGACCCAAGTACTCAACTTCAGAGGTGCCAAAGGCACATTTATATTGTTTGATAAAAATTTTGTGCTTCGACAAGAGATCGAGAACTTGGTCCACATGGGAGATATGGGCTTGACAAGTTTTACTATAGATGAGAATATCATCAAAGAAAACTAAGACAAAATGACGAAGGAAAGGGAGGAGGACATGGTTCATGAGACTTTGAAAAGTGGAGGGGGCATTACACAGACCAAAGGGCATGACCAAGAACTCATAGTGACCCTCATGAGTTCTAAAGGCAGTTTTAGGGATGTCTTCCCCTTTCATACATATATGGTGGTATCCAAAATGGATATCAAGTTTGGTAAAGCGTTGAGTAGAACTGAATTCATCCAATAGGTCATCAATGACAGGAATGGGGAATTTGTCTTTGATTATGAGTTTTTTGAGGGCGCAAAAATCAAGAATCATGCCCCAAGTGCCTTATTTCTTGAGTACCATGACCACATGAGAATATTAGGGGTTGGTACTAGGATGGATAACACCTACTTCCAAAAATTCTTGAACAATTTTCTCAATTTCAATCTTCTAGGAAAAGGGATGATGATAAGGGTGAACATTGGAAGGAAGGATGCACGTTACAAGAGGAATGGAATGATCATGGTTGCCACGGGAAGGGGGAAGTCCATGGAGAGTGTTAAAAATAGCATGGTGTCAGGAGAGTATAGGGTGTAGGTTGATATGCACAACGGGTGTCTCAACAAATTGAATGGAATGGAGTTGGGAAATAATACCAGAATGACCATTTTTTAGGATATTTTCCATTTGATGAGAACTGATGATATGATATTAGGGGATCCTATTGTGATTTTTTGGAACTTATATTATTGTACCTCTTGTTGGAATTGCATGTTTAATTCCTTAAAATCCATGATAATGGGACCAAGAGTGCGTAACCATGTTGCACCGAGAACAATGTCACAACCCCCCATGTCAATAGAAAACATATGATATTTCAGGTGCTACTGACCAATTTGGAGGCACACGTTTTCACAACATCCCCCACATTTCATGGAACCTCCATTGGAAATCATGATTTGAAACGTATTGACGAAAAATATATAACACTTAATTTCTTGGGCAATGAGGCAATGAATAAAATTATGGGTGTTTCCACCGTCAACCAGGATGATGACTTTTTGATGCTTAATGTAACCAATTAACTTGAGGGTTTGGGGAGCAGAGAAGCCAGTGAGGGAATTTAGTGAAATCACTAGTTCAACTTCTGTTGGATCAGAGGGTAGAGTAAGATCAACTAGTTTGGGTAGCTCTTACACAAGGGAAACAACTTCCTCCTCTTTAGGAGCATCCTTATATATAGCCATAAAAATATTTCATTCCTTACACTTGTGCCCCGAGAAATATTTGTCATCAAATTTGTAACAAATACCCTTGAGTTGGCATTCATCCATTTCTTCCCTAGTTAATTTCTGGATCTTGAGGGCAGTGGCAGGAGGGGCAGGATTGGTGTATTTAGGAAGATAAAGAAAGGATTTTTTTTTGGTTTAGGAGGAGACAATATGTTGTGCTTCCTTGGCTCATTTAGTATCTTCCAACCAAGTCTAGGGGTGATCCAAGAGGACATGGGCGTGAATTTCATCCTTTAGGCCATTGATAAAGCATTCCCGGAAGAAGGCATCTGACATGCCATATGCTCTAAAATCCAAGTGCTCAAATGAGGCGATAAAGTCTTCCACTATGCCAGATTGTTTCAAATTGGTCAAATGACCTAAATGGTTGGTATCGGTGTCAAAGCGATGATAAATATCTCTAACAAATTGTTTCCAAGCAACATACCCTTGACAAGAATTTCTATGCCATTTCCACCATTTCCATCATTCTAGATCCAGATAGAGGATACCGTAATAAATTTTTGCCAACTCATCAGTGATTCCATACAAAGAGAAATAATGTTCCAATTGAGTGACCCAACTCGTGGGATCTGACCCATCAAATTTGGTCACCTCAATTCTAGGAAGGCGCAGGTCATGATGAAGGGGAGTGGAATGAGGGCCTTGGAAATGGGAAGAGTCGGTATATTCATGATAGGAAGGTTCTTCATAAGTTGTAGGGTTCATGGAGTGATACATCGATTGGTCCTCAATGATTTGAATGGAGGAATTGAGCTTGCCAATGTTGGAATTGAGGGTCTTGATGTCCTCCTTGTTATCTAGGTTGTCAACAATCAAGGTATTGAGTTCTTGGTTGCGGGTGGTTTCCATTTGGGCGAAGGAAAAAATGGGTAGTTGGGTCCACACATAAAACAAAAGTTACAGGGAAAGGGTATCATGGTGGATGGGGCAAAGATAGGAATTGAATGGGATAGGTGGAAAATAAGGGTGTCGGGAAGGTTGGGTGGGACCACATAAAATTAGGCTTACGAGTGATAGGTACTGCAATGATTAGGGAGAAAATGGGAATCCAATGGGATAGGCCCCAAATAAGGGTGTCGGGAATGGGGTCGAGTCCACGAAAAAAAAGGCTTAAAAATGATAGGTACCATGGCAATCAGGGTGAAGAGAGAAGTCCAATGGGATAGGTCTCGAATAAGGGTGCTTGTGGGACCATTGTTTTTATTATTTTACTTATGCAGAGTTATACTCTGGCCTAAAGAATACTATAGTGACGAAGTTCCCAAACTGTTAAGAGGAAAAATTGTGTAGGAATGTTGCAATTGGAATGTAGGAGGTAGTTTTGTGCGACAATATATCTCTTCTATGACTTTTATGTTATGTTCATTTCCCAAGGGTTAGGGTTTTCAAGGTTCCTACAGTCAAGGGTTTTCCCTGTGCTATAGATCTCTGATATACGTGTGAGGTCGAACAGTAGTACTCGACCCAATATCTTAGGGAACAAACTAAGGAGGATTGACCATACCCTTAGTCATACTACCCAATTACCCAGGTGCTAGAGAGTATCTTCCTAAAGTTTTTCTTGGTGTCACTATAGCAGTCAGGTAGCCAATCGGTTGATCTAGATCTAGTTTCAGGAGACCTGGGGAACTCTCTATATATCTGATGATACATGGGATTTATGGTCGTGTATAGATTATGTCTGATGTGGTACTACTCGAAGGGTACCAACATGGGTTATAGAGGTTTCCAACAAAGTGAAAAAATTGTTTCTAAGTAACACCGTAAAACCGTCTGTATTTCATGCATGTATTCTTCCCCACCGCAATTTTACCCACTGAATGACATATATGTGTGCTTTAAAGATGTTGGCAGTACACGTCTCTACCCTGGAAAAAAAATTCCCATAGTTTCCGTAGAGGAAAGAGATTTGATACCACTTGTAAGGTACCAGATGTATTATAATGAGTAGAAACAAAAATATTGCAACAAATACCAATAAAACAACAAAATAATGAGAATAACAGCACCAACAATAATACCTTTATTAAATGAAAGAAATGTTCACTTGCCTCTTCAAGGGGGAAACCTCCAACAGAGTAGAGCTCTATTACAATAATTCTCAAGACAAGGCTTTCTCATACCTTCTACTCCTATTTATACTAATTCTATCTCTAAAGAACATTCTAGAGGAAGATCTTTCTAGAAGTGAAAGATTCTATTAAATATTCTTACATTAGACCATTTCACATTATTCAATAGGCCTTATAAACTAATGTTGACCTTTATTACATAGAAAATGTATTATTCTACCTACAAGAGGGGTTAGTGAGGTTAGGTACCTAACACGAGTTGCCCGCGGATGAGGAGATGTGGGCCAGAGCATTGAGGGAGTGGTAGAGGATCGAGTCTATCTAGAGGGAGTCCAGGTTGAAGATCAAGAGTGGTAAGGTTGTTTCCATTAATCTGGTTATATTCAAGGAAGAGGATGACGTGGAAAAATAAATGGGAGAGAAGGACAAGGGAAACTAGTAGTAGATAAAGCGAGAGTTGTTTTCCCATGTGCCCCAAGGAGCATGTCAAGGCTAAGGAAATGCTTAATATTTAGCGATAAGGCATGTTGACAAAGCTTATGGATCATCAATTGTTTTTCCAAATGTGCTTCTTAAATTCTATTAAATATACAATATGGACCTTGGGTTATTCTTGAGGCTGACATGGTATTATAATTGAGACATCCATTGGGGTATTTTTTGTTGATCAGGGAAAAGGGGCACTATGAAGCTCTGAGCATAAAGCATGGTAGTCCTAATTATGCCAAAGTATGGGCCAAGAGGACGAACTTGGAAGAGAACAAAGTTGATGTGCTCGATGCAACTAGAAAGGGCCTCAGTTACAAATACTTCAGGGCTACGAAATTCCTCCCCATCCTCAAAGATTTATTCAATAATCCCCCTTGAGGCAAAGAAGAGGAGGCGTAGGTATGTGATTTATAAGTGAATTGATGCCAGTTCATATTATGGCTACTTGAATTTCAAGGACGATATCTTGGAGAAAGTCGAGTGGCACGTGAAGGAGGAGATGCAAGGCAGAGCACTAAAGAAGTGCTAGAGGATCGATTCCATGCACTAAATTATGAGAGACATCAAAGAATGACCTCTGTTTTTTCCTATGTAAAGCAAAACTTCCACAAAATTTAATTGTGGAGGTTTGCATATGTAGTTTGTGAATTAAATTATTTTTCTTCTAGTTGTTTCTACTGCACTTGATGTCGTATCTGATTCACATAAAATTCTTTTTACGCACATCTATATAAATAAAACAAATTTAAATTATAAAACACAAACATATATAATTAATTTGTATTTATCAAAAACTAAAATTAATTTGTGTTGCAAACAAAAAGTGAAAAAGTAACTGGGTTATTACAAAAGTTAATAAGCACCTCTACTGGTGCTCTATCTCAGACATAAGGAACTAAACAATGGTGTATTAAATTTAATGCATTATTATGTCATTTTCAATAGAGAATTGATATTTATAGCGAGGCATTGTGTTATATAGCGCATTGGTTATGGGTTTTCATACAAAATGCACTGTGATGCCACATATGAACTGTGTAGCACGGTGTGGTTGCTTCTATGGAATGTGCCACTTTAATAAAAATTTAACTGATAAACCAAGCAGTGTGCTTTGTTAGATGAAAATCACTAGTACTCTATGTTCCTTGGAGCACCAGATGCTTTTTAACGATGTGTTGTCTCTTATGATGCATCGGTAACACGTGTTTTTTAAAAGACACACCGCTATGATAGTTTTTTAAATATTTGTCCTAGTGCAACTTTGTTAACAACAACAGTGTGTTTTGGTGAATTTAACACACCGACGCTCCATTTTTAGCTTTGTCTATGTAGTTACTAGTGCATTTGTCTTAAAACGCATCGGTAACAGGGTGTCCCATAAAATGAACCACTATGGTGAATTATTATGTATTTTTATCATTGTCTTGTAGAACAGAACATCGGTGCATTGTATGTATTTGACGCATCGTCGAGAAAAAAAATTGTAACATAAAATTGGGCGGTGTGTTCATTTAATAGAATGCATTGGTGTGTTTATCTTAATTGGCGCACCGCCAAGGATCTTAAAGGTTCTTACCATAAGATGCACTACGGTGCTAATTTGTGAAAATTTGGCCCAATGCCATGCTCTTTATAGCACCGATGCATTTCTTGGACTTAGGGGCATTGCTAGGTTAAATTTTTCTATTGCAACTTAAGTTGTGTGATGTGTTAATATATACACATCGATGCTACCATGTTATTGGAGCATCAAAAATAAATTTAACAGTGCATTATGTTGTCGAGATCACTGGTAACGGGCTATCCACTAATATGCCATGATATGACACATCACTCAATATTTTCCCGATGTGGTTCTTTTAACAACATTAGTGCATTTGGTTAACATAAATTCATTGTCACCCCAAATTTTATGGAAAGTAAACTCAACATTTCGCTTTCTCTATTCGAACTGTAACATACCCAGCCACTAGAAAGATGTGTTGTGCTACTGCAAAGTCTGCCTTCCAGAAATTTATTCGAAATTTGATAGCATTTAACTAATAAAGAAGCATGAAAAAAATGCCATAACAGCACATGAAATGATCAAGATTCATTCTAGACTTTAAAAGAATGATTAAACATGCCATGCACAACAATAACCAACAAGCATGAGCATTAAACATACATATATCAGAGATAATAATCAATACACATTGGAAATAAATATACAAGTAAAAGAATGACGAAAAGCACTTATCTTAAATAAAACCAATCACCAACTAGCTACAGATCAAGGACGTTCCACCCAACCTTAGACATTGTTGTTCCAAGTATCAATACTAGGTCACCCCCGAGCCAGGGCTATGAATCCAAAAGGATGGGTTTCATAGTGACACTCAGCTTCCCAAACTAGTAAGCACTCAATCTCTCACAAGTTTCTCCACACACAATAATCCAAAGTATGCTAGCTCTCATTTCTCCAGCTTGCACCACCCAAGGACAATGAACCCCCTTCTCTGTTATGTAGTCCCTCAAGTTGTCCACTTCTTTCTAGGGCTACAGTACATCTGGTCAAGAATCTCCCTGCTGGCACTCACAGGATTCACAGTTGTGAATAAGGTTTTGTACATGTCAATGCATATTAGGCATACAAGCACGATTTCATGGCTACAATACACTAGTAGTTACTACAACCAACAAAACAATGGCTTATTTCTTTAGTAATTTGTCCCCATGTCCCAACCAAGAACAAGAATGAATGAGGAATAATGAATGAGCAGAAAAATGAATGAAGAGTGAACCAATGAATGAGTGAAAAACGAGGATGAACCATGATGAAGAACCCCCCAAACAACCCACAAGAGGTGTTTATGAAATTACATGCAATAAAGAACCACATGGAATTTTCCCCAAGAAGCTCATGTAGCTAGTTCTTTCTCCCTAAAAAAATCAATATCGGTAAATAGAAGATAATAAAAAGACTTATCCCCTTTAGCCCCATCTCTCATGGAATATAGCTCTCTATAACTATTGTCCTTGTTCATCTTGAAGCCAGTGATGTATTTTATTATTTACAATGTTCAAAGTATCATGTTTCCTAGGCACTCTTACCTCTTTTGATTTTTTGGGAACTCCGACCTTTCATCAAATAAAAAAAATACATTATTTAATTTGGGGAATCAAAACCGGTGCATTACATTCCCCTCCCCCTTATTTTGACATTGTCCTCAGTGCATATACAAAATAGAAATCAAAATTTCAAAATTATTCAAAAAGTCGTGAGTACTCTGCCCGCATGGCATCTTCATGCTCCCAAGTAGCATCTTCATGACCATAGTAGGTCCATTGAACTTTTACCAGTTCTATGATTCAATTCTGGAGCATTTTGAATTTTTTGTTTAATATGCACACCAGTTGGACCTAAAAGTCTCCTTTTGGCTCCACTTGAATCAAATTCCAATCAATAACATGGTTAGGATCATGTACGTACTTTTTCAGAAAATATACATGAAATACATTTTGTGCATTCATGGATGCAGGCAATGCAAACATGTATGCAACTGGCCCTATTTTATCCAATGTCTCAAATGGACCACAGAATCTAGATGCTAGCTTTGTAGAGTTTCCCAAATTCAATGAGCTCTTCTTGGGCTTCACTTTCAAAAGCACGTGCTCTCCCACTTTAAATTCTCTATCTATCATGTTCTTATCTTGTTTTGCCTTCAATTTTTTCTTAATTTTAACCATTTTGTCTTCCATATCCTTGAGAAATTCTAGCCCAAGTACTACTATGTCTATTGGGTTGTCCCAACTTACTGGAGTATTGCATTTTCTACCATACAAAGCTTCAAATGGACTCATCTTCAATGAATCTTGATACCAATTATTATAGGAAAACTCAACCAAATGCAAGTAATCTTCCCACTTAGATGGCTTATCCATCACATACATTCTCAACATGTCTTCAATCACTTAGTTGACTCTCTATGTATGCCCATTTGACTATGGATGATATGTTGTACTAAAATTCAGATTTGTACCAAATCCCTTAAATAATCTCCATAAATTTGAAGTAAACTTAGTATCTCTGTCTGAGACAATTGCCTTAAGTATCCCATGCAACCTAGCAATTTCCCTCATGTAAATTTCTACAATATCATATGTTGTATGAGTCATATTTGCGGGTACAAAATGAGCAACATTTGTCAATTTGTCAACCACTACCATTATTGAATCATGTTGCCTTGTTGTTCTAGGAAACTTAGTGATAAAATCAATGGTTACCACTTCACATTTCTTCTTTGGAATTGGTAATGGTTGTAGCAAACTCGTTGGGTGTATATGCTCATCTTTCACTCTTTGACATTCCATACATCTGGGAATGTATTCAGCAACATCCTTCTTCATCTCAGGCCAAAAGAATTGGCTTCTTACTTCTGCAATTATTTTTGGGTAGCCTAGATATACGACATATGGAACATTATGCATTTCTTTTAGTACCAAATTCCTAAGTTCCTTAGAACTAGCAATATAAATTATAGTCTTATGCATAAGTAATCCATATTCCTTAATCTCATACTCTTTAATTTTTTGTTGTACATTTTCCTGCTATAAACTTTCTTTTACTTGTAGGTAATGTTGATCTATAACAACAACATCCAAAATCCTGCTCTTCAAATATGACTGGTGCATACTAATGGATATAGCATGCATGATATGTATCCTTATGTTGAGTGGATCAATAAATTTATTTTCTTTTCCTTTGATATGCTTGATGTCAAAGTCATGCTCACTTAAAAATTCCATCCATCTTGTTTGTCTGACATTCAAGGTTGGTTGTTCCAAAATATATTTTAGACCACTATGGTTTATCCTTGGTTCAAATTTATTTCCCATGAGATAATGCCTCTACATCTTCAATGCATGAACTATGGCAACAAGCTCCAAATCATGTGTGGCATAATTCATCTCATGTTCTTTAATATTTATGGACTCATAACTAATGACATGTCTATTTTGAGTGAGGACTCCACCAAGTCCTTCCTTGCATGCATTTGTACATACCACAAAATTCTCATTTGGGTCAACAATCTTTAAAATAGGTGCACTAGTAAGTAATTCTTTCAACAAAATGTTTTTTTCTTCACACTTTGCTATCCACTCAAATTTAATTCCCTTATTTTGTAATTAAGTGATGGGATGAGCAATTTTAGAGAATCCTTTTATAAATCTCATGTAGTATTCGACTAATCCCATAAGGGATCTAACTTCTGAAACATTTATTGGTGTTGCCCATCCCTTAATGGCTTCAATCTTTTTAGGATCTATTGTTATACCTTCTTCTGAAATAATGTGTCCCAAATAATGGATTTTCTCCTAGTAAAAAGACCACTTATTAAGCTTGGCATACAATTGATGTTCCCTTAACACTTTCAACACCAACCTCAAGTGATTTTCATGCTCTTTCTCTGACTTAGAATAAATGAGTATGTCATCCAAGAACACAATGACAAACTTGTCTAGATAATTTCTTAATATGCCATTCATTAAGCACATAAAGACAATCAGTGCATTGGTCAGTCCAAATGGCACCACTACAAATTCATAATGTCCATGCATGGTTCTAAATGTTGTCTTGCAAATGTCTCCTTCTTTAATTCTTACCTGATGGTATCTTTATTTCGAGTCTATCTTGGAAAATACCGTTGCCCCTCTTAGTTGATCAAAGAAGTGATAAATTCTGGGTAGAGGGTATTTGTCCTTCACGGTGGCTTTATTTAGATGTCTAAATTCAATACATAGTCTCAATGTTCCATCCTTATTTTTGACAAAGAGTATTGGTGCTCCACAAGGTTAAACACTTGGGCGTATGTACCCTTTCTTCAACAATTCCTCCAGTTGCATTTGTAATTCTTTTAATTCTGGTGTACTCATTCTGTAAGAATTATTTGATATTGGGGCAACTCCTGGTACTAAATCAATAGAGAAATGTATCTCCTTCTTTGGTGGAAATCCTGGTATTCTTGGAATACATATTCAAACTCTTAAAATACTAAAAAATATTCAAGGCTTGGCCCTTTAGTCTTTTCTGGCTCCTCCACATGAGTTGCATACAATTGACAACATTTTCTAAAACATCTCTTTAGTTGTAAGGCTGAAATTTCCCTTATAGAAATGGGTCTTGGAATTCCTTTCACAATTCTTTGTTTTCCTTGTTCATCAAGACATGTAAATGTCTTGGTGTGACAATCTAGGACAACATGATGTTGGTCCAACCAATCCATTCGAATTATGATATCATAAGATCATAATGGGATAATATTCATATCAGCATTAGTACTCATTTCATTCAGATTTATTGGACAACCTTTAACTGTCTCATTGATCCTTCTTTTGGTTCCAGTGGCTAACTGAACCAATCTTGATTTTTCAAGCTTACTTTTCTCCAAATTTAATCTTTCCACTATTTTAGGATCGATGTAACAATGGCTTACTCTTGAGTCAATTAAAATAGAAACAGATTGATCAATGATCTTACCTTCCACTTCAATCATATTGGATTGGTATTTTTCTTATCGATCTTCTAAGGTTGCATATATTCTTGGAATACTTATACCCATGTCTTCTACTATTGTATCCTCTTGGATGTTGTGCATAGTCTTCATTTTATCTCCTCTGTGAGGGAAATCCTTGTACATGTGGTATTATTTTCATCCCCAACATTGGATTGGTGGTATTCCCTTTTTTCCCAAAGAGTCTTCTTTCTTGGATTCATTCTTAGCAGACTGATCTTGCTGATTTTTATTAGGATTGTTTTTGTTGAAAGGAGGTTTGAATCCCTTCCTTCTCTGATCAAATTTATCTTTCTTCTTGTCCTTCCAAGATTTATGTAAATGTTTTTTTCAATTTCCTTGTTCATATAGGTACTTAGCCTTCCTTATGGTCTCTGTCAAAGTTTTTGGCTCATCATCTTGAATATTTCTTTATAAAATGATGGTAGTCCACTCAAGAATCTTTGTATCTTCACCTTTTCATCCTTTATAAACCCTACATACTTCAGCAATCTCAAGAACTTATTTTCATATTCTAACATGGTCATGCTTCCCAAACTGAGTTCAAAGAAATCTTGCATTTTCTTGTCATAGAATTGCTCTGAAATATTCTCCTTCTGAAAATATATCTTGAACTGCTTCCATGTGATCCTACTCTCATTAATGTGTTCAACTTGCTTCAATTGATCCCACCACATAGCAGCATTTCCATGCAAATGGTATGTGGCAATTCTGACTTCTAGGTTAGATGAGTAGTTGTGCAACTGAAAAATACTTCCTGGTTCCCAGCAACCATGCTTCAACATCATCTTCCCTTTCTCTTTCACCATCAAAGGATGGTGGCTTAAGTTTCCTCGGCTCTCCTTGCAAACTTTCCAATTCATGCCTTCTTATTTGGTGCCTAACATGAGACACTTATGCACTGCTTATGGAGTATTCAAATGCATAAAATTTCCTTGTTGAATAAGGAGGTGAGTGATGTATATGGATTCTATTAACACTTCTTGAATGACCACCTCTTATGTAGTTATCTCTTCTTTCATGATGTTTTCCTTCTTCTTCCTGTCTTGAGTCCGATCCATTATTTTCCTACCTATGCAACTAATTTAGGCTTTGTATCATTTGAGCATTTATTTTATTTTTCCCTCTCATCATCTTCTCATTGTCTTATGTGTAAATCTACACTTTTATTCTCAATCTTCTCACGGTCTCTATTAATGTTTCTCATTCCCCCCTGCTCCTGTGCCCATTTGATTTTGTTTCTACATTACCAACACTGATATGTTGAGCTTTGGCTTCTTTCTCATGACTGAAGGCTCCCTCTCCTTCCTCCATGTCCCAAATATTAATTCTTATCTTGAACTGATATGTTTATATCCCTTAATTCTACAAAATGTGCAAGCAACCATTTTTGTTAGAATTTTGCATATTATAGAAATTTGTCAATTAATGCTATAGGTCCCTTTTCTACTTAATTCATGAAGAATTATATCATAGTTCTCCCAATTCTAATAATTCCAAGTTATTCTTCTATGAACCAGATTTTCAACGACTACTCTCTTGCTCAATTTTGAGCCTTGATTAGAAATTTATTGATGGCAAAGGCAATGAAGGAACATCCCCTAGCACATGCAACATAGCTTCAATGCTCAATGTCTATCTAATCATTCCTTCGGATTTAATATTGACCATGAGTATAATTATCTTCGAATTAAATTGCAATCATCAATCTACTTACTAGCCACCTCAATACGTAACACATATTTGACGCATGGCAGTCATCCGATCTAGGCCTTGGATTAATCTCGACTGTTGATTATGTTTTCACATATCTTGAACCTTCAACTCACAGCCACCATCTGATCAAATCTCTGCTTAGCCGCAATCATCAATATGTTATCTTAATAGTTTCATTGTGGGTCTAAGTCATATCTTTTCATACATATGCGGACTCCAGAATGTACCTTCACGTTCCACCGCACTCACTTTTCACTCATACTTAGAAACTTTTCTAAGTATTTCACCATGGGTCTACGAGACATCCTGAGCCATCGAATCTCTCACCCTCTGGGCCATACGATATTTGACAAGTGGCGACCTCCTGTGATGTCAGATCTCTCACACTCCACGACATCTCTGTACGCCCGATTCATTCTTGACACTTAGCCATTTATCGAGACATCTCTATTCAACCGATTCTTGGTACTTAGTCATTTTTCAAGATCTCATCGTGGGTTGTGGGTCTACGTAATTTTACCGATTCTTGTGACCTCATCCGTACAACCAATTCTCCATACATAGACAATTTTCAAGATCTCACCATGCTCCGCATTTCTACAGCACTTTCCTGATTCATTTGTGATATCGTCCATCTGACTCAGTCTCCATACTTAGTTGATTTTTAAGATTTCACTGCAGGTCTACAACATTGTTGTAGTCTAGGGGAAAGTAGGGAGAGTTACCAGTAGTCCTTACCTAAGTAGTATAGAAGATACACACATATAGATATAGACAAATACATACATAAGTAGTGAGAGCCCAAAGATCTTTATTTATTAAAGGATATAACAATGTAGTACAATGTATACAATATCTCACACAGAGCTATCAAAGTCTCTTTGTGATTGTCTATTTATATTCCTATATGTCTAGTTACTAGGAAGTTATAACTACTTAACTTCCTGGGTCAGTCGGTTAGTGGATACTTTGACAGAATTACATTTATGAATACCACAATCGACTAACTATTTATAGTCGACTAGCGAGTCTAGTTGACAGAGTTGACTAGCCCCTACAACATCTCCCCCACCTCAATTCCTTGCTCGTCCCGAGCAAGAGGGGAGTATCAAAAATCAACTTTTACAAAACTTGATTACAATATTGAGAAGTAGAAGACGGAAAGAAGAATAAAAATTGTATTATAAGGGGACAAAATTTCCATGTGCATGACCGACTTAAGGTGTGTTGGAAGATTGGTTGTTGTCATGATGTCAACCCTAGTCATTGGTTTTGGACCACAAGATTGATGAAGGTATTTTCACATGAAGATACAACACCCATGGATGGATAGTATACATCATGTTGTTTCCAGTGGTATGTGGCACGTCACGTGGATCCTCATGGTTGAGGAGAAATGAATTTTTGAAGATGACAAAGTGAATTGAAGAAGGAAGTACATGTAGGCCCTGAAGATAATTAAAGAAAAGAATTACAAAATAGGAAAGTGTCAGGTTGGCCCTAATGTTAAAAGAAAGTGACATAAATAGTATAAATAAATATCATTATACATTCATTTGATACATAAGTTGAATTTCAAAGGAAATCAGAAGTAAAGAAGGTTGGATTTCAAAGGAGGATGAAGTCTTTTGGTGATGTGTTCTAAGGTATGTTATTTTCAGGTCATCTTACCATTTTCGCTATAAATTTTTTTCTAGAATGATTCAAATGGTGAAATTGCTATGGTATTGATAAGACATATCAAGTTACCTGTGATAAAATTTTCATCTCTTTATTCTCTGTAATTATGGAGATACACTCTATGGAAGACAGGGGTTTTGACCAGTCCTGAAGCTAGTCAATAAACAAGTGTTCTGGGTAAAACAATCATAAATTATTCATAGAGAATCCAAATGAAGTGGGACCAATTTCATTGGAAATATTATGGACTTTTAGTTTCTTGTGTGCTAGTATCAGAATCTGATGTTAAATATTGAGTGCAGGGCATTCTGTACAAGTTTCCTCTCCTGAATAAACGAGAATTGAATAAAGTCTACCATTCTTTATATAACTTCTTTTTGGGGAGGATTCAAGGAGTGAAACTTGGAGAAGTTTTAGAGAATACATTGAGTAATATTATCTATAGGATCAGAGTATTCCAAGAATTTAATAATTGCAGAAATTGAAGAAGTCTCAAGAAGCATTATCGGGTTCTATGTGATGGTTGGTTGATGGTCATGATTTAATGTAAAGTTTTATTACCTCTCATATATTCTTGAGTGGAAGGAAGGGGAAAGGATGGAGAGTTCAACTCTCTATTGATATTGGAGGATTGTATATTCCTCTTGGAGGTTTATCCCTCCCTTTACATTTGGAAGTTGTAGCTACCTTTGGAAGTCATTACTTCCCTTGAAAATTAACTATTGATTATTTCTCATATATTGTGCATGGTGTATTGTGGTGTATTGGTGTAAATCTTATACTATTGTTCATTGCTCATTGGATATAATTGAATGGATTAAGTATAAGTTGAAAAGGTTTGTAAATTGTACTTGATATTGATTCACCCCCTTCTTAGTATCAACAATTGGTATCAGAGCAGGTTTCCTTCATAACAGTTTAACCACTGGAAGGAAAATCCTGAGCAAAGATGGATGACCATGAGCACATTTCAAATGGGATTCAAAAATTTGATGGAAGAAATTATGCATACTGGAGTGATAGACTGAAAACTTACCTAATGGATTTGGAAGTAGACATTTGGTACTCAGTTGTAAATGGCTATGTAATCCCAAATAATGCTCCAACCGATTCAAATGAGAAGAAGCTTATGAGTTGTAATTCAAAAGCCAGACATGTTATTCTAGCAACATTGGCACCAACCATTTCTACCAAAGTGATGGGTTGCAGCACTGCTAAGGAGGTATGGGACAAACTCAAGAGCATCTATGAAGGTGATCCAAAAGTTAAGCAGGTCAAGCTTCAACGACATAGAGAAGAATTTGAAAATTTGAAGATGAATGAAAAGGAATATATTGCAACCTATTTTCTTAGAGTTGATGAATTTTTTAATTCTATCAGAGGATTAGGTGAAGAGCTCGATGAATCCTTGGTTGTACAAAAAGTGTTGAGATCACTTCTCTTGAAGTATGATTCTAAGGTCTCTTCCATTGAAGAAACTAGGGACTTGACCAAAATGACAATGGATGAATTACATGGGTCTCTTACAACATATCAAATGAGAACAGGTATAGAAAGTGACCAGTCAAACAATGAAGAAGCCTTTAAAGCCATAAAGAAGATAAAATACAAGGATAACGACCTTGATGAAGAAATAGCAAATTTCGTAAGAAGGTTCCAGAAGGGAAGTGAAAGATACAAAGGTAAGTCTCCTCTCAAATGCTTTAAATGTGGTAGAATAGGACATATTGTTGAAAACTTCTAATATAAAAAGAGAAGTCTCAACAATAAAAAGATCTTCTACTCCAAGGATGATGACATCTCCTCAGATGAGAGTGATGAAGAAGATAATGATGGAGAAGAAGTCCTCTTCATAACCCAAGAAACCCAGGATGATGATCAAAAGAGTTCTAAAGAAGAAGAAATCATTTGTGAAGAAGATTCAGATGAAGAAACCAACCTTGATTCCTTTTGGGGTTACAAAGACAATGCAGAGAGTGAACAAGAAGATGAGAATCTTGATAAGTTGAAGCATGTTGAAACTAAAAATAGCAAGCTTATAAACACAAACATATTACTAAAAGGTGAATTGAGTAGTTGTGAAAAAGAGAATTACAAGCTTGAAAAGACCATTAATAGCTTGAAGAAACAATTAGAAGATTATGAGAAAATGAAAGAAGAATTGGATCACACGAAAGGGGATCTACTATTGACAACAGAAAAGTTGAATAAGTTTGAAAAAAGCATTAAAAAATTAGATGATATCCTTAGCAGTCAAAGATCTCCAAATGACAAGACATGACTAGGATACAATGACAGTTTGAAGACAACAAAACAAGAGAAGGAAGTTGAAAATGATGAAACCAACACTCCAGAACAAGTTGAACAACAAGATAGAAGACTAGAATTCAGAAGGAATGAGACATCAAGAAGATCCTCTCCCATCAGGTATGAAAACAATCATTATGAAGGAAACTACAGAAGAATAGATCGTGAACCCAGATGGACCACACCACAAAGAATAGCACTTATGCCCAGGTATCAAAATTTCTTTCTTGGACATTGTTATACTTGTGGAATTTTTGGACATAAGGAAATCAATTGTAGAATCAATGAAAGGAATAACTATGCAAGCTACATGAACGGTGAAAATAGTAGATATGGAAATGTTCGTAGACCTGTCAACATAAATTATAATCCATTTGACCCATTAATGGATCAAAATATTGTATGTTACAAGTGCAATAATCTTGGTCACAAAGCACGAGATTGTAGAGAGATGAAGGAAGATAATCATATGCCAAATGTCTGCATACCAACTA
>ML786106.1:68278-94100 GCA_009831015.1 Picea engelmannii
TGTGCATGGTGTATTGTGGTGTATTGGTGTAACTCTTATACTATTTTTCATTTCTCATTGGATATAATTGAATGGATTAAGTATAAGTTGAATTTTTTTGTAAATTGTACTTGATATTGATTCACCCCCCTCTCAGTATCAACAATTGGTATTGCATCCAACCGATCTGCTTCGCCTGGAGTTCCACCACTGGTTTATTCAACTGCATCTTATTTTCTGTGGAACTAATGTGTTGGTCGTAATTATAAGTGTGTTGGGTCGAAGATGTTTTCTGCTTGTAAGTATGCCATTCCCTTTGTGTCGCTTCTAAATTGACTGAAGTCCTTATTTTGAGGGCATCCCTGGTTTTCATTCCACCGTCATTTCTTCTCACACAAAAGTGTTACTTGAAACGATCTTTTGACATTTTATTTCAGTGCTCTGTTCAAGTAACCTGAACTAGATTGTGGCTTCCTTCACCATTCGTTGAGATGATTATCAAATTCTTCGTTTCTTCTAGGAGTTGATCAGTTGAAGCCACAAGGGAGAATTCACGCCTTTATGAGATGGAAAATTTCTTCTTTTGATGTATGTGACCAAGATGGTTGATTCGTTTCTTATTTCTGAAGGTTTGCTAAATTATCCGACCCCATGATCTGTTTTTTATGGCTTAACTCTTTGAAAAGTGAGTAATCTTCCTTCTTGAGTTCTATTATATAGAGTTGTAACATGGAAGGTGATCTGAGTGATGGCGAAATATTTTGTACGTGATTTAATCTCTCAAGATATGGAAGTATAGGGTTGATGATGGCCATTGTCCTTTATGATCAAATCAACTATCATTGATGTGAGTGTAACTGCTTTGTTGTACACTTACAAATCCTTGTTGTCTTTTGAATAGATATTGTTTGTCCTAATCGGACGATTCACGAGTGTGTGATTTGCATTTATGATTGTTGAAGAATTAGAGAACACATGCGAGTGAACATCTATGCCATTGCTGAGATGGAACTCGTGTGAGCCATGTTAGGTAATATTATTGGTGATTCCTAAATGATTGTTTGTATGTGTCAAACGAATTTGTGGATTGTTGTGGGACAATCTTTTGCATTGGTCAATAATATGTTTGTTATTCTTGTTGGTCCTTTTTTACACGAATTGAATGCATCTTATGTACACTTGTTGACATTTCCTTGGTTGTTATTTTCCTAAGCTCAGCCGATGAGATCCCTTCTATTAATGTGCGATCGATATATATGTCGTTTGACTATTTTTCTTAAAATGCCAACTTTTTGTTGTTGGTGCAACTTAGTCGATGTTCCTAGTGACTTATGTGCTTGTCCAACTTTATATTCCTTACTCTATCTGGATGATATTGACAATTCCTGTGCTCTCTTGATGTCAATCTATCACGATCACTTGATTGTATTTTCATCAGTATTTGTCTTAGATCAAACGATGGAGTGGTATGTCGATCATGTCTTTGTCTGCTTTGTCTCAGGCTCGACCAGGGACTTCTTCCTCTTTCCATCATCATTCTTTATTTCTTTCTCTTTGATACTCTGATGGGTCTTTAATACTTAAATTTTCTTTGACGGTTTTGTCTACCCGAATTGATAACCAAATTTTGTTTATAAAACTAAGCAGGGTTTATTTTCATAAGTACATGATTAGTCGATATTTTTCTGACTGTGACCAGAATGTCGGATTTACCTCCCTGTTGGCATTTCCTTGCTAGATTTTTCCAGCAGGGTTCTTGTCCTTCAAGGGCGATACCTTTTTAGACATGCACCATAAATTAATTTTTTGAATGGGTGCCCCAACAGTGTCCCGAGTTGGACCACTCTGGCTGGTCAAATATCTTCGACAACATACAGCCCAAGCCATGATGTCTCTAGTTTTCTTTGTTCACCTTTTATATGACTGTCATACATCAAAACTAAATCTCTATTTTTTATATCTTTTTTCTTTATATGTCAGTCGTGTCACGCTTTATGTTGTTTCTTCTGGACCTCTTGATGATGCATTGTGATTAGTATTCCTTCCTCCATCTTGTTCAGTTGGTACAGTCGTGCATTCATACTTTTACTATTGTCAAATTTTGTAACAGTTACAACCCTTTCGGAGTTGGTCCAGAAGTGAAAGGAAATAACAACTTCTTTCCCATAGACGAGATTGAATGGAGTCTGACATGTCAATCATTTATATGCTGATATGTAATCCCATAGCACTGCAGGAATATTTTCATCCCAATTGTCTTTGTTGATGCCACAAATATTTGTAAGTCCTTTATGTAACATTTTGATAAAATATTCGACCACCCCATTTTCTTGTGGGTGATAAGTTGTCATTCATCTATGGTCGATCAAAAGTTTCGCTAGCAGGAATTTAATTTTTTCATTCACAAAGTGTGTTCCCTGGTCGCTAATTAGTGTAAGAGGACAGTCGAACCTTTTGATTATATTCTCATAGATGAACTTTGTTGCGACCTCTTTGGTACATGATTCAACTGGCTCATCTTCTACCCACTTAGTCACATATTCTACAATAGTGATGATATTATTAGCACTGTTTCTTCTTTCCCTTTGTGGAAAAGGCCCAACAAATTTGATGGCCTAGATTTCAATGCTCGATTCAGATTTACTGAACTGAGAGGAATTTCATTTTTCCACATAGGTCACCCAAGCCTTTGACAACTATCAAATTTTCTAACTTGATCCCGACAATATTTAGGTAGAGTCGGCCACCACAGGCGTGCCTGCAATATCTTTTTGGTTGTCGTGTCAGCCTGGAAGTGACCCCCATCTAGTCTTGTGTGAGCCTCATTAACGACGTCTTCCCTTTCATGTTCAGGAATGCATCTTCTTAGGACGTCATCGGTTCCCATTTTGTATAAATACCCATTTATGATTGTAAAAGGTGCAACTTTTAAGGCTAGTACTTTCTTTTTGTTTGTCGATGGATATTCTAGAGCCTTTCCTTCTTCTAATAAATTTGTTATATCTTCTAAATCCTTAGGGGTAGCTTCAACTCAGAATAAGTGTGCATCTAGGAGGTCATCGTCAATGCCTGTCGGATCTTCTCCCATTTCAAGTTGTGATAGGTGGTCAGGTCGGAAGTTCTATTTTCCAGGTCATATGATTATGTTAAACTCAAACTCCTGAAATAGGAGTAACCAATGGAATATCTTGCCTTGGTGGACTGGTTTATTAACCAAATATTTCAATGCTTGATGGTCTGTAAAAAATGTGAATGGATTGGCAAGTAAGTAATGATGAAATTTTTGTAGAGTGAATATCATTGATAAGGATTCCCTTTCTGTCAAATAGTTTCTTTCTGATTTGTTCAATTTCTGACTTGCATATGTGTTTGGATGATCGACCATGTCATCGTATGGCTATGATAGGACCGGCCCTACAGTGACATTGGAAGCATCAACATGTACATGAAACTTTCTCCACCAATCAGGAAATTTTAGTATTGGAGCTTCAACCAACTTCTTATTTAGGAATTCAAAGGATTCCTGGCAATCTTGGCTCAATATAAACTCAATTTATTTTTGTAAAAGTTCATCCATTGGAAATGTGACATTCGAATAGTGGCATATAAACTTTCTATAGTATCCAGTGTGCCCCAGGAAAATTTTGATTTGTTTTGGTTCACAGACAACTTTAAGTCGAGAATAATTTTAATCTTTTCCATGTTGACCTTTACTCCATCTTTACATACCACGTGTCCTAACATGATTCCAATTGGTGTAGCGAATATTTATTTCTTGATGTTTAATGATAGATGGACTTTCCTACACCGTTTTAGCATAAGCCTAAGCCATTGTATATGATTCTTAAATAGGTTGTATATCGTCCAATCGTCAAAGTAGACATCCATAGTTATATATATATAATCTTGAAATTCTTTAACAACTATTCTGGAGAAGACTGTTGGTGCATTCTTCAGTCTAAATGGCATGACTCTATAGGCGAAGGATCCAAATTCTGAGACAAATGTTGTCTTTGGTTGATCTTGTTTTTCTATCAACACTTGATTATAACCTGAGAATCCATTGGTAAATGAGTAGCATATGTGGCCAATGACTTCATTAATGATTTCATCAGCGAAGGGGGTAGGGAATAGATCTTTCACTGTCAATTTATTGAGTCCCCTAAAATCGACATGGATTCTTAGGCTCTTGGTATCATGTTTCTTTGGTTGCAGCACCATGGGGCTTACCCATTCTGCTTTGTCAATCGGGTAAATGATACCATCTTGTACCATTCCTTCGATCTCTTTTTGAACAATCAAATTATATTTATGGGCTAGTTTGTATGGTCGTTTTTTGATTGGTTTTTCTCCTAGAATGAGTTTGATCTTCATCTATCCCATTTATTCTACAAGTCCTTGTAGTCATAGGAAAAAAATATATTGACATTTTTTTAGCAGGTTGACTATTTCAACTATTTTTTTGTTCATCCAATAATCACCTATTCAAACCATTTTTGGGCGATCATCATTTGATATGTCGAATTATTTTGTTTTAATTTTGGCCACCATCCATTCTCGTGGTTTTTCTTCATCAAGATAACGTTCCCCTTCTTCGATTTTTGTGAAACTTTCAGGGAAGTAGGGTTGTTCTTGATCTTCTTTTTGTATTGTATCTATATTGAATATTGATTTCACATGATTCTACAATGTTGAGTGGTCCTTTTTCCACTTAAAGATTTGTCCTGGGCACCTTATATTTTCCATGTCGAGTCTTTATGTCATTGAGACTTCCTTATTTTTCGTCGACACAAGATTGCAAGTCGATGTCAATCCTAAATCCATATCCATCTTTCCTTTTTCTTTCTGTGTAATTGGTGTTGGATTTTCTAAGAAGTTTTTGATTTCTTGTGCTGCTTCTTTCAGGTTTTCTTCTTCTGAATTAAATTCAAAGTCTTGCAAAAATATTTGTTTAATTTCTGCCCAATTTACCATATAGTCGCAGGCTTCTTCAATCTTATACCATTTATTTGGTATCTCATATAACATGCTTGGAAACATGTGGGGACATACCCTTTCGTCTTTGTAACCTATCCTTCTCCATTCATTTTTGCATCATTGAATATGCTCTACTGAGTCATACCCAATTTTGAACATGAAGATATCAACTGCTTTAGACAAGTTCTTCTCTCTAAAATGTTCGATGAAGTATGTCGACATAGTCGTCCATGTTTGTCACCTGGGGGAGTGTGTTTCCCACCATCTTGCAACTTGTCTTGTGAATGTTTCTATGAGGCTCTATGTTATTTCTTGATCTCCATTTGATTTCGATACTACTTCAACATGTGTCGAAGGTGTATGTCGTTCATTATATCATAAAGGCCTGCTTATTTGGTTGTCGGTCGATATGAGAGTGGGATTCTATCGGATTTTCTTTTCATATACTATTGCCAATGCTTGGATCGAGTAGCACGTTCTAGGATTCTTTGGGATGATTTTAATGGAAAACCAATATTTTGCTTTTTAATTTTTGATTTTCCAGTTATATAGAGCGGAGTCGGAATTATGTCTGACCGACATGGGAGATTCTCTCAAAATTTCCCCTTGTGCAGTCAATTCTACATAATATATTTGTTCGTTGTTTATTTAATACAAGCACCGAGCCTCTTGGTCTTCATCCCATGATTCAATCCATGGCTTTCCTTCTTTTGGATCCAAGGGAATGATTATTTTTCTCCCATCGTCTTTTAACTTGATTCTGTATTTTTCCAGAGAGATATTTTCTTTCATCTTCTGACCCCATGGCCGACCGACAAGTGTTGCATATGCTAGCATCCCCTTGACTAGGTCGATGACTTCAAATTCGACTTGAGTCAGAATACCCATTATTTGAGTGTCCACATTTCTAAGTATACCAATGTGCTCTATCAATATTTGATTCGCAAGTTTGAGATAGTTCAGATTTGGTGCTAAAATAGGTCAACATAGTCTTATCCAAGTTTCTCGTGGTAGGATGTTGACTTGAGATCCAAAATCAACAACTACTTGTTTGAACGATACTTCATTGATTTATAGGTCGACACATGGATCATAATATATATGCTTATATGAGATTTGTCTGACATCCTTTGATGGCCTTTGTCCTTCTTTATATTCTTTTAATATATTTAGTAATTCTAGCAATCGACCGACTAACTGTTTTTCCTATAATAGTTGTAGTAATTCTTGGAGAATATATTCATTATGTTTTCCATTGTTTTGCTTAAAGAATCTGATATCTTCCTTCATAATTTGTTCTTCTTTAACAGGATTTGGAAAGAAGTTATCCTTCTATTTATGTTGGTCGTGTAATGTGGCACTGTTAAGATCTCGTCCTGCGCCAAATATTGTGATGATATTTAAGTTCTTTGAATTTGATACTTCTTCTTTTGATACTGCATGTAGAATATTTACATTTTTTCTAGTCATAATTTTGTGAATTATTATTGGGCACTCATCTAATGAGTGCTCACTGACACTGCATATATTGCAAATTTTCAAGTCAATTATGTCTTTCATTGGGAAATCTAGACTGATGTGGTCATCTTTCCAACAGTTGTAGTATTATGGTTGTCCTCGACCTCAACCACCAAATAGACCGTGGCCTCCTTGACCTCGACCTCGATCATAGTAGTGGTCTCTTCGACCGTAATTGTTAGCTTGGTCGGTGGCTTTTGTGTGGTAGACTGTTCATACAATGGTTTGATTTTGGGCGTTGAAATAGCATTCTGATGTTTTGTGATTAGAATCTGTTGAGCACTCAACGTTCCCTAAAAAGCCTATGTCAAAATTTTACTTTTTGGGTACCACTTGATATTTTGTGTCGTTTTCGCCGACTTTATTGAAAAAATGTTGTCCTTGCTTATCATTTTGATCCTCATTTAAGTCTCTCATAGTTTTCTTGAACATATGAAAACTCATAACTTAAAAGACTAACATTTAAATAAAGAATCGACAACCAAAGAATTTTCCCCAATGCACTCAGAGATTTGGCATCGGGAAGAATTAAAGATGAAGGGAAATCATTCGAAGAAACTGCTGCCGCCGAGCGCCGACCTTGACCGGCATCGACAGAAGAAAATTGTCTTTCGTGACGAGCTTCATGCAAAGAGATCATCGATGATCGATCCCCATCAACATCAGTAAAAGGAGAGGAGAGATAATGTTAAACGAAGAAAGAAATGATATCCCCGATATCCGATATCCGACACATTTCGCAACATCAAAGAAAATCACATCGCGATGAACATCCGGACTATGCTAAAGTTTTCTCCGATCGCCGAATTTTGAAACATTTTTGGCATCGAGAGTTTTGAGCACACTAACCCAAAGGGTACTACGCAATAGGTTTATCCCCGATCGATGATCCTTGATATCTTTTCGGCATTGGCAATTTCAGGTTTAGCTTAGAGCGTACAACTTGAAAAAAGTCCCGATCTCGACCATTACCGGCGAGATAAGTCATCGACCTTCAGTTTCATGATCCCTAGATAGGTGTTCCACTTCGGCACCATACGATAAAATTGATCGGTGTCGGAGGTTTATCCTCGGAACAGATATCAATGAAAAATACAAAGTAACTTGGAGCACCACTAAGCGTAAATTTGGGGTTAACTTGCACGAAAAAGGGCATGTCTGAATGATGCAAACTGCACTATGAATCCTAGGCTCGAAAATGCGTTCCAAATCAGACAAGAAAAATATGGACAAAGAACACAAGAGATACATACGCAAAGAAAAGAAACGATGCATCCCATCACTACAACTAGAATCCTTTCGTCAAGGTTTTAGACTTTATATTAGATTCCCATCTAACTCATATTACATACAAGAGACATTGTGTACACCTTTTGGCACACCAACCCGATTTACCTTTAAGAACATGAAATTTTCCAAAATTTGGTGCCTCGTCTGAGAATACAAAATAATGCCCGCCAATCATGCCTCTTTTGTGCTTTGACAAGGCTCGTGCAGACTTTCTTTTGGGCTGCCTCACGTTCCCTGAGATGATTTATTTTTCCATTCTTCTGACACCCTTTGTGCTTCGTACAACTACATGATCATATATTTCAGTTCCCAGAGTTGTCTCTTGAGCCATGTCACGTTTCCTTCATGGCCTTGTGATGCCAACACCTCGAGGGTTTTTGTCACCAATTGTCATCTTAATTCTCTATTTTCCTGGTAGAGTTCAGCAATGACGAGTTGTGGCTGCTCCAGTTGCTGAGTCAGCTCTCGAACTTTAGAACCCAAGGCATATTCTCTCCCGTTATGCTCCTTATTCCTCGACCTATGGTTTCGATGGGCTCTAACCAGATAGCACGCATAAGTAATTCCTCGGTGGTCGATCTTGCACACGACTCGCTCGAGATTAGATTTTCTCTAGTTTCCTTATTCATTTTTGGTCTCCCCCTTCTCCAGGGAATCTGCTGTTGGGAAAACGTGGCCTCCAACATCCTCCCTTCCAGTGCAACTTATTCCACCTCAGCCTCCGCACAAGGTGGTACCAGGGTTTCCGCGCACAAGTAGGAACCTCCCTTTGAAGCCTTGGGAATGTTCGATGCAAGTAAGAATGAATCGCATGCGTTTTGGGGCTCAAGCCTGGCACTTCGACTACTTCATGTGCTCCGTCTTGGGTTCTGAGGGGTTCCGATGGTGCAACAACGTATTTGTCTTACGCGTGGGAAAAGTGATGAAGGCTCGAAATGAATTTTTTTTTTATCAGGCTGGGCTCACAAGACAAATTACCAACAGTGCATAAGCTCAGCTGGTGAGTAGAACACATGCAGAACATCTGAAATTTATAATAGAGCGGGCAGTGAGTGGAAATGTGCCAGGATTCATGGAAATTGGATGTTTTGAAGCAAACTGAAGATTCTTTGTGGCACATTCATGCAATGAGTATGTTCTGGGGCATATGAGATACAACCAATAGAAGTTTCATATGGTGTGTGATACGAGCGCCTCAATTCTTCACTCCCCATCCGTCATGATGAGTTGATGATTTTTGATACACTTGTTGATGAGACTTCTACTTAAACCACTTGCCTTGACCTGAGGCGCCTAACGAATTCCCTTATGACAAGATTCGACTCTTTTGGAACATACTCGTACTTTTGGCACATGTTTGCCTCTGACATCCCTTCCCGACTCCAAGGGCCAACCGGCCACTGGTGTGACTTCAACTTTCATACTCTTTCTGTACCTTACCTTTCATGTTGTGGCACGCGGATTTAACCCACCCTAACTAGAGAAAAATGACGGTGCTAATAGAGGCAGTGCAATCGATTCAAAAGACTGCAAAAATCATGTAAGTATCAAACAATCAGGTTCAACAAGCTTCATAGGAAAGACACCTCTAAGTATTGAGCAAGAATGGTTCAGGAACCTCATCGGGAGGTTCAAGAAAATAGGTCAGGTGCAAAGGAGTTGAATCAAAATCAACAGAGGCAGTGAAATATATCGGACGCCCCGAGTTTGGCATGCCCGATGACTCGGTCAACTTGAGCGACATAATCAAATCGCACACCGAGCAAGATTAATCATGGGATGAAGAGATATCAAAGGTGACAGACACAAGAGAGTTGGGTCAGGTGCGACAGTTTATTGAACATCTGATCAAAGCTCAAGATGCGCTACAACAGTTAAGTTCCAGTCTTGTCAAGTATCAGGCACATGTGGTGGAGATCAGAGAAATTTGCGTAGCCCCAATGGAACAGCACAGATTTCCATACGCCCACACATGTGAATATTTGTTCATCAGATGTTCATAATACGAGAAGAACCACTCGTTTAAAATGATACCTTGAGATAACTCCTAGACAAAATAATAGGAGAACGCCACGTGGCGAGTTTTGTTTTACTTATCTACACTTAGCCATTATTTTCAGTTGAATTTTATGTTATAAATAGGATCATCGACCAATTAGTAGAGGGTCGATGGTTGTTGTAAGAAACTCTCATTTCTGGTTTGTTAAGAATTATTTTGAAGCTACCTTTAATTGAGAAGTCCTTCTGGACCAGAGACAAGTTATATTTTCATCAAATGCATGTATGATTGGACGTGGAGAAGAATTGTTTCCTATCTTGTCTCATGAATGGATGTTGTAACGAATAAGAGCTATTAAAACTATTGATAAGTTATTTGATGCAATGTTTTGCAGTTATTTTCTTTAATGGTGAAGATGAATCATTGTGTTATAATATGATGGATGATTAGAGTTAGGTGAATTATTTTACTTGCCATTATTTATTGCATACGTGTTTTCTTTCTGATGATTTGTATCTTAGTCAGTAATTGGATATTCACATGGTTAACATATTAGTACTAGGCCTGTGGTATAGAATTTTTGTCTGCATGCTTGAGTAGCGGGTTATCCCAAGCTCAGCCTCCTCTACTGTAGTTAAACTTATTCTTATTTTATTACCTAGTTGGTTTATACCGAATCCTATCTTATATCATTCCCACCTAAGAGAAAAAAAAAAAAAGAGAAAGTCCAAACCGAAGGAGAAGCCTTCACAAGAAAACGCAAAGCCCATCGATTAATTGGTCGGATCGCAAGATCTGGAGAACCATTCCACTATTAAACACTGCAGATTCTAATTGGGCCTTGGTGGCGGGTTTGGTTCCTACTATTGAATTAAACGGATTTAGGACCTATCAACAGAATCTTCGCATATGTGACACCACTTAGTGTTTTTCAAATTATGTGGACAATATTGTACATTATGATCATTCAAAACCTTGCATATGTTATAATATTTCTGAGCTTGTACTCTATATGAATCTGTTTTTTTTGTTGGTTGATCATTGAGGCTACACATTTCCTTCATATGTCCTTCTTCACAACATGAAGTGCACCAAAGTTCATTTCTTCTTATGGATAGATTATTTATCGTTTTCTATAAATGCTCTATTTTTTCTTCAAGTATTCTAGTCGACACAACAGTCGAAGGCCCATCGTCATCCGTCTCGATGTGTTGTGCCTTTTGTAATGCATCTTCATGAGTGGTTATTTACAAGCGCAGTGGTGAGTGGATATGTTGTAATAAACCAGCGACGTACCATTGAACTAGCAAGATTTGATCAATTGTTTTCAGAATTTGGCTCAAGAGATCTTTGAATATTTTATCATACTCTCGTATTGACTCACCTGGTCATTGTTTTATTTCCATTAAATTTTACGCAGAAAAGTGTGTGACATATTGGACTTTGAAAAACAATAGAAACTATCTTTTATGTCCAAATTTTGTTTATTCTGATTTTATGTATAGTTCATAAACCATGTCAAGGCATGAAGTCGGAGGGCGGCTCTGAATTGTGCCATCTGTTTTTCTTCGTCAATGATGTCTACAACATCCCAAAATTTCTTGTACACAAACTAGTGTCTTTTTGGGTCCTCATCTCCCTCGTACAGGGGTATGTGGTTAAACACCATCTTTATTGTCTTTTTAGAGGTATTTTCATTTTATGGTGTTTGAGTTACCACAATTTTCAACTGAGTTGTCGAATCCTCGGTCGAGTTTTCTTGTGTCACTTTTTCTATTGGTTGATCTTTTACTGGGTGCTACTCGAGGAATAATTATTTCTTGTTGACCGCAGTAAGTATTTATTTGGTTTGAGAAATTTGATCTTTATAATCGATCGTGTCGGTTCACGACTGTAACTACTTTCTTCTCTTGATAATATATTTGGTAGGGGGTTGATTCGGTGAGATCCTTAATTTGGATGAGCATGTTGTTGGTTTCATTTCTTTCTGCCTCAACAATGAGTGCATCTCGTAGGTTTCCATGATCGTCGGTTATGTACCATAACCTTTTATATTGGTCATCAATCTGGATTCATTGCTAGAGAAAATATTTTATTCGTGGGCTAGTTTTTAGTGCGGGGGAAGTGTGTATCGTTGGTCCTGTGTCTTTGTAATCCATGCTTTCAGGTTCGTCTTCTAGTTGATAGGGATTCAATCTATCCTCTATCAACTCTATGTCTTTTCTTCTTTCGGGGGTCATCACAAATGTTGTTATTTCCATCTATGGTCGATTCATTTTAGACTCAAACTACTCTTGTACTCTGTCAGGTTGAACCTCCCCGAGCATCTTCCTATTTGACTTCTGATTGTTCCAAAGGTTACAAAATTATTCCCTTTTCTTTTTCATTTTATCTCACTCTGATCTCTGGATATCAACGAATTGCGTGTATGCTTTCTTTCCTCTCGACGACATTTATACTTCAGTAATCATAACTCCTGGTGTGATTTTCTTGTGGCATCTCACAAATTCGACCAACCCCCTATCTCCACCCTGACTTACTTGGATTCGGTACTACTAGCCATGTTTATTTATTCAAAAAATTATCCCAATCTTGTCTTATGTCTTTTCACTTTGCATTGAGAAATCATTCCCACTCTTCATCCCTCTCTTCATAGTTATTATTTGGTAACGATGTGCCTAGTCGAGGTCCTTATTGAACGATGTATCCAACTCCCTTTTTGAGGAGGAATTTATGGAGTAGTGTCGGAATAGTACACAAGAATCCTTCGTGCAAGTCGGTGTAAACTTTTTCTTTTATTCTATCAAGAGATGTTCGATCTTCAATGGCTTGCTCTGAAATATAGTCTTCAACAACTCTCTCAAACCGGTCGTGCAAATTTGTTCATCCTCAGTTTATAAGATTGAGGCCAAGTTTCTTATTGGTTGTCAAATTATGCATTACTCGACTTGTTGATGTACTAAAATAGTTCTTCAGGGACGGCTTCTATAAATATTTCGTGGGTTTCTGAAAAAAACCTTGCTCTTGTTGTTTTTCTTCATATGAGATAAGATATGATCGATGTGTTTTATTAAAATGATGAGTGTTCCATATATAGAGAACATATGGTGACCATCCATGAAAGGATGTGTCCGTTGGATAATAAATAACTATTTATTATTCTTATTACTTATTATATATATTATTTAATAATTAATAATTATATTATTAATTATTAATCTAGAAGAATGTCTTCCCGATGTTGTCGAAACATCAACACTCACTCTCAACGAGGGAGACATTCTGCATCATGCCAAATATTGTTTGTGAAGTATACAATATTTACCCTATACTCATGACACTTTTCTGTCAGTCTTGGGAGATGTCTCTCTCCCACCTAAACTGAGGGAAAACTCCTTCTGTGGCTCTCCCTCTGAGCCAATTGACTCTCTTTGAGATCAGGCTCACTCTGGGTTTTCATGTGATAGCCTATAGCATATTGAGTCTTTATCATTCCTTGTCAAATCACCATGACTAGGAAAAATACCACACCAGGGTCATTCACCACAGGTACACACCTATGATTCAATGTCATCCAGATGTTAACTGACACATGGAAAGCACCTTAAGTGCCTCGAGTCCATATTATTCATTGGCGTGATCAAGGAAGGACTATGCATGGGCCCGTTTACCACAATTACACCTTTGTGATAAATGCATCCTATCTCCCTTGGTCTACAACACAATCTAGGAGAAGGTCCACCCAATTCTTACTCGGTACATTGTAGAAAATTTGTGTCACACATGGCACTCCCATGTGGACTTCTAGAGACTACTCCCTCTAGAAACACTAGGGTCAACTCCCCATAGTGTGTGACATCAAGGTCAAATCCCTTGACATCTCCTCATGTACTCTCCACAAGGGGCGTGTCCTCCTGTTCTCTCCACAAGGGATGTTGGGCTATAATCCCAAACCCACTTATCCCTTCTTGGATAAGTTTCCTCATAGATCAACTCAACTCAGTCACAGAGGAGTACGATCTAGAGTCTGTCACACATGGCACTCCCATGTGGACTTCTTGATCGAGAATATATTTGCAGTATGAAATGAATACAGATTATTATCAAAATATTCTTACCACAGAATAACAGATATATAGTAAAATTGGTTTCTATTCAATGAGGAAATAAGTTTAAACTACAAAATGCAGTGGAAACAAGCTTGCTAGAATGGTGGCGGCTTATCTTTGAGAAGAGATGTGACGACTGCACTCATTGGAAAGAATATGATTACAATGAGGCTATGAAGGCATTTTTACAATAAAGAAGAATGTCAAAAACCCTAGACATCCAAAAAACCTAACCCTAGGAGATGAAGCGCCAAAATTCATGAGGGCCTCGTTTGGGTAAGTTAGTACATCAACTTCCCAGGGTTGTAACTTTTGCATACGATCTCCATTTTAGGTGCATGATAGCCCATTGGAAAGGTATATCCGAGGACTACACATTTTTCTGTTATCTATCAAAGTTCATTTTGACTGTGGCGATCCCTAAAAAATGTTATTTAGGGCCTCAAAACGGCCCCACAAGTCAGGGACCCGAAAACTAGGGAAAAAAACTGCCAAAATGAGCCAATTGGAATAGGTGGGAGGCCACTAACATCCATTTGGATCAATCCTCCCCCCTTAGGAATCAATGGTCTCCATTGTGTTGAGTTCCCCCATCATATGAGGAAATTTCTGTTGAATTTGGCCCCGGGTGAGCCACTTGCCTTGGTGCAGGGGCTACGCTGCTTTGACAACTCCATAAAGTTGGATCCTTGGTTGGCGAGTGCCCTTGATATGTTTGTACACAATATGATCATTGTATGCATGTTGTATGCAGTCAGGGTTGAGCTCTATTGGTTTCGGTTGTTCTGCTATCTCTGAGGTGTCCAATAATGGTGGGAAATGCGGTCGAAGGATATCCACATTGAACATTGGGTGCAAGTCAAGGAAAGGAGGAATGTTGAGCTCGAAAGCATTATCACCCACAACCTTGGTGATGGTGTACAAACCATAAAGGAGTGGGAGAATCTTTCGATGGGGTCATGTAAGGCGCTCTTTCTGCAAGTGCAACCAAACTTTGTCGCCCACCTAAAACTTATGTGGCACCCAGTGTTGATCATGGCGCTGCTTGTACTTGTCATTGAACTTCTATAGGATATCCTGAACCTATTGGCGGATGTTCTAGATCCTCTCAATGAATTGGGTGGCTTTGTCAAATATAGTTGGAGCATGAGATGAATCGGTCGAGGTGACCACAAGGGGTAGTGCAACATCTATGGGACCCAATGGTTGGAATCTCAACCCCACCTGAAAGGGGTTGTGGTCGGTCGAGCTATGCAAGGCTCGGTTGTAGCTATGTTGAACATAGGGGAGACTCCCATATCATGTGTAAGGGTTCTTGGAACTATACATGCACAGGATATGCACGATCATTCGATTTACGACCTTGGTTTGGCCATCTATCTCGAGGTGGAAGCCTTGGATTTGGTGAGCTTGGTGTCCAATAGTGACCAGAGGCTTGACTAGAATGTGCTGAAAAATCGACTGTCATTATCTGAGACAATGGTTTGTGGGATTCCAAAATGTACCCAGACTCATTCAAAGAAGAGCTTGGTAGTGGCCTCTGGTGTGATGCTCTTCTTGCAGGAGGCTAGAATCGCCATTTTAGAAAAGCGATCCACAACCACAAAAACACAGTGATTGCCCCGCTTGGTGGATGGGAGGCCCGACATGTAGTCCATTGAGATGGATTCCCATGGCCTATCAGGAGTAGGCATATGGGTGTACAAGCCCTATTTCTTAGTGGTCGGTTTGGAAATCACACAAGCAGTGCAGGACCAGATATACTTGTTGACCTCCTATCGAAGTTTCGTCCAATAGAATTTTTTTTGCATCATTGCCACTATATTTTCGACGTCGAAGTGTCCTGCCACCCGACTGTACTGGGCTTCCCAAATCAGCTTCACTTGCTCGCTTGATGGAATGTAGATATGTCCCAGACAGCACAACATCCCATCCTGAAGATGGAAATTAGAGACAACTACGTATGTGCCCAACATTTGGCAGGTGGTGGCAAAGTTCGGGTCTACCTCATAGAGTTCGATCCATCCAGAGGTCTAATGGTCGCAAGAGTCTATCACTGTGGTGAGTGTCGTGACTGGTAGTTTGTTGAGGTAATCAGCGACACGGTTGGTGCTTCTCGTTTTATACTTGATGTTGAGGTGGAATTGTTGCAAGTACGTGGACCACTTCTGATGGCGGTCATTCTGCAATTTGTATTGTGTCTGCATGAACTGTAGTGGCTTATGATCAGTTTGGATGATTGTCTCCTTCGAAGAATGTAATGTATCCACTAGCAGCACGCTTGCACAATGGAGTACATTTCTTTTTTGTAAGTAGGGTACTTACGGACAACATCTGATAGTGTCTCACTATGATAGGCCATGGGGTGGTTGTTCCAAGTGAGAACGGCTCCCACAGCATAGTCTGAAGCATCTGCCTCGATCTCAAAGGGTTTTTGCAGGTCTGGTAGTGAAAGTACTGGGGTTGAGCACAAGAGCTGCTTCAAATCATTGAACGCTTATTGTTGGGACCAACCCCACATAAATTTATCCTTACCACCACCCCTAGTTACTTGGCTGAGAGCCCATGCAATATGGGAGAATCCCAACATGAACCTGCGATAGAAATTGGAAAGGCCCAAGAAGCTCTGAAGCTCAGTGAGTGTGGTTGGGGCTAGCCAGTCATGGATGAATTGGATTTTGGTTGGATCCACATGTACGCCTTGTTGATCAACGATGTAGCCCAGGTAATGAACCTTGTCCATGCCGAAAGAGCATTTTTCCAAGTTGGTGTAGAGTTGGTGTTGTCACGGGGTGTGCAGAACCTGTTGAATATGTTGCAAGTGTTCTGCCCAAGTCTTGATGTAAATGAGGATGTCATCCAGATACACCACTACAAAAGTATTGGTGAATGGTCACAGGATATCATCCATCATCCTCATGAAAGTGGTTGGAGAATTTTTCAAACCAAAGGGCATGACCAACCATTTAGAAAGACCTTCCTTTAACTTGAAGGTAGACTTCCATACATCTGTCTCTTCTATCGGGACCTGGTGGTAGCCAGAATTCTAATCAATCTTACTGAAGTATTTGGCCCCCATGAGATGATCAAGGAGGTCATCAATTCAGGAAATTGGGTATCGGTTTATGACTGTGATTTTATTCAGGGCCCGGTAATCAATGCAAATTCTCTAGGTTCCATCTTTCTTTTGTACCATCATTATTGGGCCACCGCAAGGTGATGAGATGGGACATGTGTGCCCCTTGTGGAGAAGTTCTTGGATCTACCGCTTGATCTCCTCATTCTCTAACAGAGAGAAAAAATAGACTGACCCATTGGGTAGCGATGCGTCGAGGGTCAAATCGATGGGGTGCTTGACCTGACAGTGCATATGTACCTCGGTAGGTGAGGAGAATATATCTGAGTATTCTTCCATGACCTTATCCGCTTGCTTTTGCTGTATGGATAGGTCGATCACAGAGACCCTATATGTGGTTGTGATATTTCACTCATTCTGAGAGTGAATCATGAAGAAGACAAACTTCCATGTCTGAGAGATGACCTTTCTACATTTCTTGGCAGAGATCAAGGAAATAGAACTAGGTGAGGCTGCCTCTGGTATCATGTACAATATCTTGTTCAAAGTAATAATAACATTGTGAGGCCTAGACTCATATACAACATGACATTTCCATAAATATGGTTGGCCCAAAATAACATAAAAAATTCGAGATGGGAAACATCACACAATACCTCATCTTTGAAGGGCTTGATTTCATATGACAGGCGACATTGTTGGCTGACGCGGATGCCGCTTCCTTGGCGGAGCCATTCGATGGTGTAGGGTTGCGAGTGCAGCTTTGTTGGAAGGGAAAGTTGCTTGACAAACTCTGATGAGATGAGGTTCTTCTGGATATTGCTATCAATGATGAAGTGCAGTGGGGTACCCTTCACCCACATCTGTGAATGAAAAAGGTGCTCTCCTTCCTCTGGCTCGTCTAGTTCACCGAGCTGGAGCTTGGTGGTAGAAATGGTAGCACTAGGTTCTATGTATATGATCTGTCTCCCCCTTTATGGTTCTAACTTAGAATCAGAACCTACATCTGATTCAAAGGCTTTCACCTCAGCCACCAGTGACTGCTTCAAGCATCAATCAGTAGTGTTATGCAAGGGGATCTTATGGAAGTCGCACCACTTCCCGGTATCTTTCTTTGTCTTTCTGGTGTCCTTCTTTTCTTGCAGCCTGGACTGGTTTTCCTAAGTTTGTCCATCTTTGCTCTATCCTTTGTTCTACGGGTTGGGGCTGCCCTTTCCTGGCTTTTGTTGTGAGGGGTTCCCAGGTCCAAATTTTTGCAGATTTTTTTTGAGCTTCTACTTGATTTTGACGGCATATCGATAGGCCATACCCAAGGATGAGGTGTCTAGAAAATCCATTTCGGCCCGGATGTATCTATGAAGACTGACACGATACTTGAGCACCATATGTTGCTCAGAATCTTTGATACCCAGCTTGGTGTGCAAGGTATGGAATATATTTGTGAACTCGGGCACTGCTTGGTCTCTTTCTTGCCGCAATGTGGTCCATTTTGTGTACACGACATCATAACTTCCAACATGGTAGTATTTTTCCTTAATAGCATCCCTGAAGGACTCCCAGGTGACTCCGACTGTAAATAATGAGGGTTCATCTATTTCCTTTTGCTCACGTAAATTTTCCCACCAATATTTGACATGGGGCATGGCTTTGAGGAGCGTAAAAATAATCTTTTCTCTATTCGAGAAGTTATGGACAGAGAAATGCCCTTCTAGTAGATTCAACCATTTATCTATTGTATATGTGTCTACATGACCTTTAAATATAGGAATATCGAATTTTATTTGTACCTTGAAGGGGGCAGCACCTCCATTTGAGGAAGATGTGTCGCATGTTTGTAGTCATTGAAGGATTTGTGTAAAACTATCCATCATCTCATTCCTCTGTTGCATGAGGGATTCCTCACGAAACATTTTGAAGGGATCTCCTATCCCATCGTCTTTCTTTTCTTCTACCATGAGAGGTCGCTTGCGCGTGCGAGAGCTTTTGTCCTCAAGAAACAAGATCGAGACCCAATTATTTGTACCCTAACCTCGTTGGGTACATGCATTAAGAACGTCAAGGAGAATACTGCTCTGATACCACTGATCCAAAATATATTTGCAGAACGAAATGAATACAGATTATTATCAAAAGATGCTTAACAAAAAATAACAGATATACAGTAAAACCAGTTTCTATTCAATAAGGAAATAAGTTGAAACTGTAAAATGCAGCGGAAACAAGCTTGCTAGAATGGTGGTGGATTATCTCTAAGAAGAGATGTGACGACTACGCTCATTCATAAGAAGATTATTACAATGAGGCTATGAAGTCCTTCTTACAATAAAAAGGAATTTCAAAAACCATAGACATCCAAAAAACCTAACCCTAAGAGATGAAGCGCCAAAAGTCATGTGGGCCCCATTTAGGTAAGCTAGTACATCAACTTCCCAGGGTCATAACTTTTGCATACGATCTTTGTTTTAGGCGCACGATATCCCATTGGAAAGGTATATATGAGGACTACACATTCTTTTGCTTTCTGTCAAAGGCCATACTAATTGTGGTGAGCCCTAAAAAATGTTGTTTAGGGCCTCAAAATGGCCTTGCAAGTCAGGGACCCAAAAACTAAGGAAAAGTTTGCCAAACTGGAAAACTACCAAAATGAGCCATTTGGAATAGGTGGGAGGCCACCAACATCCATCTGGATCACTTATAGAGGCTACTCCCTCTAGAAACACTAGGTTCAACTCCCCACAGTGTGTGACATCAAGGTCAACTCCTTTGACATGTCCTCATGTGCTCTCCACAAGGGACGTTGGGATATAATCCCAAACCGACTTATCCCTTCTCAGATAAGTGTCCTCACAGATCAACTCAACTCAATCACAGAGGAGTATGATCTAGATAATGTCTCAGGAAGATACAAACATCAACACTCCCTCTCAGCGAGGGAGGCATTCTCTGCCACGCCAATTCTATCACAGAAGTACTTGAACTTCATCCTGGTAAATGGTTTGGTAAGAACATCAGTAAACTGTTCATTTGTAGGAAGGTACTGCACTAGTACTTCCTTCCTCTACACCATGTCTCAGATGTAATGGTACTTTATCTCAATGTGTTTCGATTTGTCATGAAACATTGGATTCTCTAAGAGCTTCACACAACTCTGGTTATCACAATTAATAACGGTGGAATCTGACACGTGTCCAAATAAATCTGCAAGCAACTTGTGAAGCCACACTACTCCGCGGACTACCACACTCAATGCAATGCACTCTACTTATGTGGTGCTCAAGACCACATAAGTTTGTTTCCTACTACACCAAGAAACCATGGTAGATCCCAAAGTGAAGCAACACTCAAAGGTTCTCTTCTTGTCCACTGTGCTCCTTGTCGAACAGAGTCTGTATATCCCAACAATCTCATGTCAATACTGGAAGTATATCTCAAACCATGTCCAACTATGCCTCGCAGGTATCTCAACACATGTTTCGCAACAATCCAATTTGTTTGTCTCGGCTGACTCATGAACTAGCTAAGTGCACTCACTGCATAGAAAATACCCGGTCTAGTGTTAACAGAATACCTTAATGATACAATCAGTTTTTTGTACAGGGTCGGATCAATCTCGTTGGAATCGGAAGAAGATACACTTAGTTTCTTCAGTTTCATCACCGTTGTTGTAGACATGGGCTTACAGTTCAGCATCCCAAAAAATTTCAATATCTCAATTGTGTACTTCCCCTGGCTCAGGAAGATCTCATCAGTTCTCTGCCATACCTCTAGTCCCAAGAAGTAGTGCATCATACCAAGGTCCTTCATCTCAAACTCATAGGACAACGCATACTTGCATTCAACAATAAGGCTCTCTGTACCGATGAGGAATAAATCTCACTTTGTGCTTCTCGATGCTCATGTCAACTGTGTGTTTGATCTTATAGATCCACTTGGAAGTCACTATAGACTTCCCCTCAGGTCTCAAAACAATATCCCAGACATCATTCTTCACGATGGACTGATACTCCTCCATCATGGTATCTCTCCATATTGGTTGACTAGATGCCTCCTCATAACAGGAAGGCTCAGAATGAATGATGTGTCTCATAGCTATGGCATAGCACAAATATATTTGAGCTCTCTATCTCTCTTGGAAGTTACCACGAGGATCTGCATGTCCTTCTGCCTCTTGCGGAGTCTGACGATCCCATGTAGATCTCTTCTGAATTACTGCAATATCTCTGGGAACATCAATTGGAGCTACAAGATCAACGGGATCAATTTGATCGATAGGCTCAATTGTCTCCCTATGAACTGTTGGAGGGTGAGGGGGAGAAGGAACCATCTCTTCATGTCTCTCATTATCCATCTCCATGTGAGATCCTCTAGAGATCCTGAAGGATACCTCCTCCTCAAGGGTAACATCTTTGCTCACCTCAATATGTCTTTAACCAAGGATGTAGATACGGTATGCCTTTGAAGACTCACTGTACCCCACAAATGTACCCTTTCTACCTTAAGGGTCTAGATTGGTCCTTTTCTCCTTGGGTACATGAATGTATACTAGACACCCAAATATCTTGAAGTGTCCAACCTCGGGCTTCACTTATGAACTTTTTCCATACTAGACATCACATGGTTCCCTCGTGGAACACATGTCTAAGACATATCGAGGTTCCCTCATGGAACCGGTGTCTTCCAAGACATATCAAGGTTTCCTCGTGAAACCATTGTCTTGGTTCATTCACCTAACCATTAAGGCACATTAGTATAAAGTCTGCATTCCCCCCTACTAGTCCACATAGGACCCTCCGGGGAGAATGTCTCACGTTGTTGCCTCAACCATCAACGCATTGACACGAGATTCATGTGATCTGAACTAAAGAAGGCTTTCCACTGCTTCTCATGTCCATCTTGATCACTCCTCACCAAATAGTTGTGTAGTATTTTCCTCCATTGGTCTCCATATGGAAACCCTCATCACCCACAAGCATTTCTACAACCACCAAACTTGTACAATTTGATCCAGCCGCAGCATATATATTTGGTAGTCGTGCATAACACCCATTTTTTAGAGGATCTAGTTCAAAAATGGTATTCAACCACACATTCTCCTAGCTCAATATTGGAGTGAATTCAACAAGCACCTCATCTTAATAGAGCGGTATTCAAGCAGTCATGCACCAAGGTTGGTGCAATAGTCTCCCAAGTACTGAGACAATTTTCAGAGAGCATAAGATGCATGAAGCAATGCCTGTCTTTACAATATCTAATGGAGAGTCTACGCGATGCAGTTGAAAAACTCAATACGACATTGCAACACCAGCCCAAATTGTTCAACGTTATCCAGCCATTCTACAGTCCTGATCAATCCCATTCTGTTGCAGAAGCCAAAAATATCAGTGCAGTCAACTCAGATAGACTACAATCCTCTTAAATCAATCCCAATCCAGAAACCAATAACCTTGATGCAGTAAATTCCACTCTACAGTCCTCTCAAATGAAAGCAGATTCAGTTGATCCACCTGTATTGATAATAAAATATACTGACAACTGTGATGAAGATAAACACAAAGCCAGCATCGAAAAAAAATTCGGGACAAAAAAAGAGTTGTGTCGTTTTATTAAAGGACGAGACATTGCCAATGGAAAGGATTATTTTACAACAGCCAGTGGTCGACATCTTTCTATATCTAGAAACGCACATTGTGTAGAACTTGCAGAGGCACTTTCATTGGCAACCCTGCATCTGTCTTCATTGAGATAGCTTCTAGGGTATAAATTGTTATAGAGGTTGTACAATAGCTAGGAAGACTAGTAGCCTTTCAACCTTAATTATTTTGAACAACTTAAAAAATTGAGTTTGAAATCTAAATAACATATTCCATCTACCCTACGTGGAAGGTTTTAATATGCCTTTTTTTATGTTATATATATTATGTGGAATTTGTGGCTCACGTTGTTATTTATATTACGTGGAATTTATGGATCACGTTCCTCAATTCAGCATTGAATATGAGCACACATGGAGACAATTGAGCCTATTGATCAAATTGATCCCATTGATCATGTAGCTTCAGTTGATGTTCCCAAAGATATTGCAGTAAGTCATAAGAGACCTACATGGGATTGCCAGACTCTGCAAGAGGAAGAAGCACATGTAGATCCTCGTGGTAACTTCTGAGAGAGCAAGAGACCTCAGAGATATTCATGTTATTCCGCAGTTATGAGCCACATCACTAATTCTTAGCCTTCCTATTATGAGGAGGCATCTAGTCAGTCAGTATGGAGAGATGTCATGATGGAGGAGTATTAGTCCATCATGAAGAATGATGTGTGGGATATTATTATGATACCTGAGGGGAGTCTATAGTGACTTCCAAGTGGTTCTATAAGAACAAACACACAGTTGATGGGAGCATCGAGAAGCACAAAGTGACATTTGTTGCTAGAGGATTTTCTCATGTGGAGGGAATATATTATGAGGAGACATTTGCTCGTGTTGCTATGATACCATGTTGTGTTTCTTCATATGAGATAAGATATTATCGATGTGTTTTATTAGAATGATGAGTGTTCCATATATAGAGAACATATGGTGACCATCCATGAAAGGATGTGTCCCTTGGATAATAAATAACTATTTATTATTATTATTACTTATTATATATATTATTTAATAATTATTAATTATATTATTAATTATTAATCTAGAATAATGTCTTCCCGATGTTGTCCAAACATCAACATCTCTTGCTTCTGTGAGTGAAAGATTGTTTCTTCCGGCATAATTTTTAATGTAATTCTCAGTCTTGTGCTCCCACCATTCGCATATGTCTTGTAGGGTTAACATTTATATATACTTTTGCATGCTCAGGTTAAAAACTACCGGAAATGAAACCAATGTTGTAGTCTAGGGGAAAGTAGGGAGAGTCACCAATAGTCCTTACATAAGAAGCAAAGAAGATACACACATATAGATATAGACAAAGACAAAGACATACATAAGTAGTGAGAGCCCAAAGATCTGTATTTATTAAAGGATATAGCAATGTAGTACAATGTACACAATATCTCACACGGAGCTATCAAAGTCTCTCTGTGCTTGTCTATTTATATTCTTATATGTCTAGTTACCAAGCAGTTGTAACTACTTAACTTCCTTGGTCGGTTAGTTAGAAGATACTTCAACTGACTTACATTTCTGACTACCATAGTCGACCGACTATTTCTAGTCGACTAGCCCCTATGATAAGCACTTCCATTCAATCTTTTGAGATCTCGTCCATTCAACTGATTCTCCATACTTAGTCAATTTTTGAGATTTCACCACGGGTTCGTGCTCATTTCTTCACATACTCTCGATTCTCGGTCGCGCTCACTATCTCTACAATGTCTTGATACTTAGTGATTTTTCAATATCTCTTGTGTTGATGTTGCAGATGAGGTGGTTTTAGCATGGACGTCTTCTTCATGATATGGTATCAATATGTGTCCTGACATGTGTCATTGTACATGGAATTTGTAGAGCAAATTTTTATAGCATTCATGTGGACTCCCTCTTATGTGGCACTCATATAAATGGACATCTGGCGTTGATGAGGTTGTCATCATGGTTTTGATGTGATTGAGTTGGCCCACCGAGTATCGGTCCCCAATATTTTGATCTTAATTGTTGATATCTAGAGATAAGCGATCAAGATTTAACCTGTTTTGGGTTCACAATTCTTCAAAACAAAATTCAATGCCTTGCATGGGGTTCCATACTCACTCATTCTCATTTAACTATGTAACTCCACCCTTTTCTTTATAAACCATTTGTATTTGTTTAGCACCTACCAATGCATCCCAAGCATACATGCACCATTTCATGGTTGGAATACACCAGTAATTACCACAGCCAGCAAAACAATGGCTTCTTTCTTCAGCAATTTTTCCTCATGTCCCAACCAATAACAAGAACGAATGAGGAATAATGAATGAGCATAAAAATGAATGAAGAGTGAAACAATGAACAATGAGAACGAACCACGAGGAAGGACCCCCCCAAACAACCCACAAAAGGTGTTTATGAAATTACATGCAATAAAGAACCACATGGCATTTTCCCCAAGAAGCTCATGTAACTACTTCTTTCTCTCTTAAAATTCCAAGATGAGTAAATAAAATATAAGAAAAAGACGTATCCCCTTTATCCCCCTCTCTTGTGGAATCATAGCCCCCTATAACTCTTGTTCGTCTTGCATCCAGTGATGTATTTTATTATTTGAAATTCTCAAAGTATTACATTTCTTAGGCACTTCAACCTCTTTTAATTGTTTAGGCACTCCGACCTTTCATCAAATAAACAAAAAACATTATTTAATCTGGGGGCTCAAAATCGGGGTATTACATGATTTTCCAAAGCACCGATATGATGTTTAATAGTGTGTATTCTAGTATAACGCATCATTTATATTGTTCACCCTATGGGCACAGCCACGTTATATTTCTTTATTGAAAATTAAGCGGTGCGATGTGTTACTATGAATGCCCCGATTCTACCGTGTTATTAGAGCACTCACATTTTTTTTTAGTGGTGTGTTGTGAAGCATAGAGGATTGGTTACGAGGTGTTGAAAAAAGTGTCTCACTATGCCAAGTCATTCAATATATGTCCCAATGCAGTTCTGTTAATAGAATCAGTGCATTTGTTTAAAATGGTTGCACCATTTTAGACGGGACAGCTGGCGGGAGACAATACTTCTAACTTGTAATTTATAAGTTAAATTTCTATATTGCATTAAAGTAATACATTAATATATTAATACACCATTTATTTACATACATCATTACATTAATATAATACATTAATTATGTATTGATACATTAATAGTCTTTAATATAATACATTAAT
>ML786106.1:133227-162082 GCA_009831015.1 Picea engelmannii
AATGTAAACAAATACCTGGAACAATCATTGTCAACATTATGTGCTCCCTCTTTATTGACATCCAAGGAGGAATGTTATTTTTGATAACAAAAATAGGCCACACTGAGTAAATAGACCTAAGCTCTCTGAATGGATTAACACCGCCAGTTGCCAATGAAAGCCTAACATTACGAGGTTCATCTTTGAAATCTGCCCATTTTTCCTCAATTTCCCTAAATGCAGAACCATCAGTAGGCATTCGAAGAACACCATCTCCACTTTTGTTACATGCATGGTAATCCATAAATTGTGCTATGCTTTTACACCTAAACAATCATTGCAAACGTGGAATTATAGGAATATGACGAAGAACCTTTCGAGGCACCCTTTTTGTTACTTGATCGGTTCGATATCTACTGATAAGACATTGCGAACATTCTGTTTTCGAAGCATGTTCTCCATAATATATAATATGGTCATTAGGACATGCATCTATAGTTTGATAATCCATTCCAATGTCTTTCATAATGGCATGCAAACCTCGATATGTGCGAGGTAAAATATTTGACGATGGTAACAAAAATTCACCTAACAATCTACAACATAACAAATAACTAGTTAATGTAAGAATATTGATCGTAAAAATTGCATTCTTATTTTACACATTAATTAACACTAAAAAAAAATAGAAAAAAATCAACATTTATGTATAATATGAGATGAAACATATTACATACCTTAGTATCTGTGTCATACAAGTGTTCGACAAATTATTCATAACCTTTAAGTTCACTAGCAGCAATGTAGCGGAGAGAAGATTTGCTCTTGATCCTTCATAAAGTCATTTATTTTCCTTTTCTAATAGAGGTTCATCATAAATACCAGCATTTTCCCCATCCTCATCCGACTGCGAAAACAAATCTTGGATCATTTGATTTGTCCCATCATCTTCTTCCATGGGATCATTAACTTGATTTGTCCCATCACATTCTTCCATGGGATCATTAACTTGATTTGTCCCATCATCTTCTTCCATGAGATCCTCATTTTCTTGGTCATGATAATATTCCTCAGCTTGTACAACATCATTTCTACTAATACTTGGTGCAATATTTTGCGGAAAGTAAGAGGCCAAATCTAACTTTATAATTAGAAACAATCATGCAAAATTAGTGTATACTATAACAAACATTCAAACAATATATATACATATATATATAATTTTATATAAAATTGAAAAAATAAAAAAAGATAATGAATATATAGCTAATTACCATGGGACGATATTCATTCAATCCACCATCAATGTGCCCATATTTCCTACAATGTTTTGTAGTTGTTGCTATTAAAATTCTTACGAGACGTCTGAGACAACATTTTTTACAAGGGCAATAACATCTACCATCGCCTTTTTCACCCGCTTTACTTTTTTCCCCACCTCTAACAACATTCTGTGACATTCTTCCGCACAAAAATACCCTTTCGGAACCGTCGTTGTTATAGCAAGATTGTCGCAACATCTTTAAATCGTCAAATATTTATAGTCTAATTTTAGGTCACGATCGTCGCAATTGCGACGACCGTGACCTAAAAATATTTCTTTTTTTTACCTATTTATTTGTCATTTGTAACAGTCAATTTTAACGTTAGGTAAGTCATCGCTCTTGCGACAAACGTTGACCATATTAATTTAAACAAACTAGGTGCGTCGCTCTTGCGACGAACATTGACCATATTAATTTTGTCAAATTGCATGCGTCGAGATAGGGACGAATACAGGGTGGATTTAGAAAAATTGAACTTTTTCTCTCGCATGTTGCGACGAAAGAGTACTTTCGTCGCAAGTGGTCGTCGCAAATTTTTCAATATGTAGTAGTGTCATGGAATTTAATCTCCTCCTTGATATTAACTTTGTAGCCATACCTTTGCAATGAGTCATGGCATTTATTCAATTAATATTTTTCTAATTAACCCTTAGAGTCTCCAAAGGGTCCCTTAAGGCCATATTCGATTGCTTATCAGCTATAGAAATATTGTGGCAGAGTATGTGGAGGAAATAAAGGGTATGAAAAGAGTCAAACTCATTGTATATTCTCCAAAAGACTGTGATTAGATTCATGTCTTTGGGAAAATTCTTCTTTCTTAGTTTGTTGATGATCACCTTGGAATCCCCTATTATGGATAGAGAGCATATACCCTCCTGATAGGCCAACCACAAACCTTGGAGTAGTGTGTAGGCCTCTATTTGGTAGTTGGTAGCATGTCCTATATTTCAAGATAAAATAAATTGAATACTTCCTCCTGGGAAGAAGATAACCCCACCTACTCCTACCACCCCAGGGTTTTTGAACTTGAGTTTATTGAAACCATACTATGTTTGTATTATTCAACCTCCCAAGGTTGCTACAACTACTAAAGATAAGTCAAAAGACATATATGATACAAAGTTTCTCTTTAGAATTTATTATTCTGACTGGATGGTAAATCCAACCCTACAAAATTCAAAGTTTTTTTGTATTCAATGGTGGAATAGGAAGATTAATTTAGAATAGTTGTATGGTTAGATATGTATTTTTAGCTTTAAATACTCTAACAAATTACATGCAAACATATGAAATGCAAAGTAAATAGCGTGAGAGAAAGAATCCTCCAAAAACTAGACTTTTAGTGGATTTGAATTTGTTTTCCAACAATGACTTTCAAGAAATGAAAAGAAATATTCGAGTAATTAGGGAATGGAGAAAGAAGCATAGTTATGGTTTTGAACCTTGAGTACAATTTTGTTTTATTTGCAAATATAGTTGAACAATCAAACAATTGGTAGTTTGATTTTCCCTTATATTTGTATATATAGGTAGAAGTTAAAGGGCTCATAGTCCGAGGGAATATTTATGATATCCTATTTATATATATATATATATATAAATATGTTTAATGTGTGGAATAAAAGCAGTGTTGAGGTTCATTGAACACATTTGTGTTTTTTTCTCCAACTTGTGGCAGCTTATTTTTTGTATTCTCTAATATTATATTAAATTCAACCTACAGCTTTGAAATATTTCATTTAGTGCATATCTTGATTTGATTTTTATACAATAGGTTCAATTATTTTAAATAATAATTATTGCTTTGGGTAAAACTATTGAATATCAATTGTTGTATTTTCTCATTGCTTGGGATGTGGGTTTTGTGAATAAATTTTTCACAATAAACAAGTTATAGTGTTTGTAATTAAGGTGAGGAAGTTGTTAAAACGCATTGGTTTATATACTTTGTCTTTGTTTACATGAAACCCTTTTGTATATTCCCTTAAATTGCTTTGAAAAAGTACAACACTGCAATGCAATGATTGTCATCATCACTTGTTTTAAATTATTTTGTTGCATCTCTTGAGTATTGATTTATTTAGCAATGTCTACCATAGTCATATTATGAATTGATATACAAAAATAAAATGTTCAATATATTCACACTTTCGTAATCGAAATTCATAGTTTCTTATTTAAAGAACAAAAGATAGGGGATTTACACAACTAAATTAGGATAAGAAGAAGAAAATGGAATAGGAAGAAGTGGAGGTTAACAAATGATGGTGTGGAAAAATCTAGAAGCTAGGTTGTCCTCTCAAATATTAGGATTTCTAATAAAATCCTTATCTAGAGGATGGTTTAAAAAAAGAAACTAGCATGATACAACATGGTGTATACTGTGGAAACAAATGAAGAATCAATAAACCATTTATTTGTGCATTGTCCTTATGCAAAAGTGGTATGGGATGAAGCAATAACAATGACACTTTTGGAATCAAAATTCACAACTCTGGAATTGAAATGGACTCTTTTGGAATTGAAATTTGCACTTATGGAGTCAAAATTTGCATTTTTTGAATCGAAATTCACAATTTTAGAATTGAAATTGATACTTTTGGAATTGAAATTTGCACTGTTGAAATGAAATATCACACTTTTGGAATTAAAATTCACACTTTCGGGGTTCAAAATTATTCAAAATTCACAACTTTTGAAAACCAATATTACCACTTTCATTTCACACTTTTGAAATCCAATATTGCCACTTTCATCATCCAATTTTGGACTTTAGAAAGGTCAATATTGACACTTTCATAATCAAAATTCACAGTTTTTCAATCTAGATTTTGCCTTATTATTTCAAATTTAATGAAATTGGGGTTTTATAAATCACGGATCAATGAAGCTAAAGGGTTGTACAAAATAGTTTCAAATATATATACCTCTAAGGATGTTGTCTAGGGAATTAGAGAGAAGATAGCATGTTCCCAGAAGAAATTAAAAATGATATATATCAACTAGCTAAGTGGAATTAGAAGCTACATAAACTAAAGCTTAATATTCATAAAGTTGACATATTTGATTCCAATAGAAGGAAGTTGAAATTTGGGGTCAATGATCTTAATACATTAGAACAATAGATCCATTAGAACATAAACCATCTTACTAATGAGAACATATCCATGGGTGCAATTGATAATGCAACAAAGAAGTTCAAATAGAGTTAAAGTAGAGCACATTCGTAAAACAATATTGTGGGGACAAGTATATCGAACATGTGGTCGAGAGGCTTGAAGCCACCAAACAAGGCCAAAAAGACTGAATATGGTCCAAGATATCCTAAAGGAAATAATTAAAAAGTATAATAGGGGAAAAACCATGTGGTTCTTTCTTCATGATCTCTTGCCTTGTTGGTTATAGGGGAAAAAACAACAAGGCAAGAGATCATGAGGAAAGAGATCAAGGCAACAAAACCAAAATTTTTAAAATATACTAAAGCTCTCAATTTAACTAATGTGTGTTAATTTTGATAAAACATAAACTAAGGTAGTTCACCTGACCAAGTCATCGAGTTGACTTGGTCAAGCAAGCGTCAAGTATAAATAGAAGGTCAAGGTAGAGAGCTAGGTTACCTTTATTCTCTTTTGAGAAAACCCTAAGAAATTGGTTGAGGCATGAATTGTTATTGGTGCTCCAAGGCTATTCTCTTAGAGCTAAGTACTCTTTCTTTTGAGTGGGTTTCCACTCAATATTAAGGTTCCCACTATAAATATTGTGTCATTATTGGGATGGTTAGTGATCTTGATTGCTTCTAAGTGGACACACTAATAATGATAATTAAGCGATATTTGGTGACTGGTTTGTTTTATTTATATGTTGGGATTATGTAGATAATATATTATGTTGTTAGATTAGTTGTTAACTCACATTTTTGTGGTTCCAAGGATGAGATAGATTAGTTTCGTGTATGTTATTATCAATTTTTGTGTCATGTTATGTATCACAAACTTATCTTGATATTGATGTTGTTGGTTAACCAATGTTTACTAGATCAATTTTCTATATAACATATGTTATCACATTTCTAGGTCTATTAGACATTTTGATATAATGTAATAACATGAATAATATCAGTTTTTTATTCATTGTTGATTTTTTGCGTATTTGAGATTATTTAGTTAGTATTTTGGATTAATAAATGGTTGATTTTAACTCAAGTGATATAAAATTTATGTGTGTGTTGGTTTAAGGTTTTGGTATGGTGGGATTGTTTAAGAGCCAACAAATCATTGAAATTGACAATGAAAAAGTGAACATTATGGACAATGCTATCCAAAAGGATCCTCCCCTCAGAGAAGTTGTGAAGGGCACCACACTATCTATAACTCATTCATCTTTAACAAAATAAACCACAAAGATCAATATATTGATGATGGCATAAACTAATCCCAAGATCAATTAAGTAGTCACAAGTTATCTCTATTAGCAACCTCAACCATAGCTTTTAGGTCAAAGGCCTTAAGAAGGTATTGAATCTAGTGGCACCAAGTTAGTGTTGTGAAGTATATGACTTTGTCTTATCTATATGGTTACGGGAATATAACTTCAAGTACTCATTGCAATTATACTTACTAAGCTCTTCTTACTTTGAGATCAAAGTGTTCAATAAGGAAGGGCATTTTGTGCCCATAATGCAACTAATGACTAGAACACTTACAAACATAGTATATGTACTTATTGTATTTGTTAGCCATTGGGTCCCATAAGCTATTGATTCACTTAGTGAACAAATACAAATTTTGTATAGTTAGACCCACTTATATTAAGTAAGTGATTAAGAAGCAATTAGCAGTAAGGTTAGAGAAGGAATTGGGACAAAGATTTATAAGGGGAGAGGTGTATTGTGTACCTAACCACAACAACCTTATAAGGTACTAGACTCTATGTACATAAATTATTTTGTGTGTGTGTCCCCGTGATTTTGTAATAATGTTTAAGCACTGGGCATTTATAGTATCATAATTGAATATGTGAAAATGTCACTTTTATGTAATAAGGGGTTAATCACTCTTATTAGTGACTTATGCTTTAAGTTAGGGTTTTGTTATGTTTTTACCTCTATATTGGTATAAATAAAGGTCCCCCCGCACCCTCTCATATGTATCTCTTATCATTTTATCAATGCAATCAACCAATTTATTGATGTTTTATAGAGACATATTTCTCCATTACTTAGATATGCATGTGAAATCCATCCTTTGGTGCTCAAGTTCCCCCACTCCTTTCCTTATTTTTAGGATCTTGATTTGTGTTCTTTGTTGATGCATGAACATCAAGAGCATGGTTACAGGTATGTCAAAAACCCAAGATGAGGACGATGATGATGGTTATCCATGGGGGGAATAAAGGTACAAGTATGTAAACATGCAATGGAAGAATAGTTGATGAACCATGTACAAGAAAAGGTTTCCTGGAGAACCAACGGATACATCGGTTGGTGACCCATGTACTTTGGTGGATGGTTTTTCATATGGACTTCAACAAACATTATCTATTGCAAGTATGAGATGAAGAATATCGAGGATGAAGAAGGAAGTAGACCAAAGATCGTAGAATATTGAAGATGAAAATAGGACCAGAGAATACCAAAGATGATGATGGCCTAATAGGATCACTAGTATTGGTTAGTGGGGTAGTATGATGAAATAAATCCTACTTGTGATCATAAATAATTAATAAATTACATGATGGATTTGTAATGAGGTAGACTAATTCTAGAAGACTACGTGAGTGTGAGAGATGTGAGGAATTGAGTGGAGTTAGGGATGGAGATCTCTTGAAAGATTCATGGGATGAGTTGAGAGATTCATGGATATATTATGTCTGAGGAAGTTGTGGAGGTAGTTATGAAGATGGTTTGAACCAACCATCTAATTGTGTAATAGTTTTTATGGTCACCTATTGTTATAAAAGGGATCATTTGTACACTAAATAGACACATGGGAATGATTTGATTTGATAATAGACACTAGATTGGGGGTTTGGGGAGTTTAGTTTCTCATGTCCCTTTCTTTGCAAAATGTAGTATGTGTGTTTTTAATTCTGTTTCAGCTCTGATGTCATCATTTTGGTATCATAGTGAGAGTGTACGAATAGGAAGCCATGACTGATAATTGGTTATGAGACGTGTGTGTTCACTAGTGTAGTGAACATGGAAGAAGAGCGCAACATGAAGTTGTTGCATGGACAATATTCATGTTGTTGGGTGTAGGCTTCAACTCGTTAAAAAATAGAGCTCGTGGAAGATAGAACTCGAGCATCTAATGTTTAAGAAGGAGGCGAGATCTAAATTATGCGTTTTCATGCGACTGGTTTGAGGATAGAGTTGACATGAGCAGACTCCTTCCTTTGTTGCTCACCGATCATTACAAGCGCTATGTTTTGCGAGACTGGATATCGAAGTCCTGTGTATCAAAATCATGTCCATAAATGAATGCATAACTCGTGAAGGTGACAATGAGTGAAAAAATAACTTCTTAATTTGTTAGCGGTGGTGTTGTTCCTCGTTAGTTGTTGGAATTTTCTTCATTTTCATAGAAAGTCTTTGTGCGGTGATCATTTATATCCCATCGTAATCTGCAACTCCTTAACTTCTTGGCGGCCCCAACCCGTCCAACAACCATTTGACAATTGAATCATGATATACAAATATTTGCATCTTCGGGTCACTAAGAAATACAAATAAATGCAATGAGCAGAGTCTACTTTCACATAAGTTTCGCACAGAAAAGTGGAAGTGTACACAAGTGTCATGGAGAGAGATCACTATTTAGCATTGTTGAGGGCCTCTTACGTGATCGAACTATAAAATTTAAATTGATTGATTATTGCTTCAGAATGTTGTTCATGCTTGCTTGCTAGTTAGATTTTTATCTAGATTGAATCGAGTTGTGTTTATTGTTTTCCTTACTGCTAATTAATTATGCAAGGTACAACAATTAAAGCGGAAATTCCATTGAAGTGATATGTTATATGTGATATTGAATGAACGATTTGAGTATAGATCTGCAAATAAATTCAGATTGGTCATGTTTAAGTGCTTGTGTCTTCTCAAGTGACTCATGACTCATATATAAACACTCATATTTATATTGATGATCACCACATGCATTACTAGTCAAGTCTGTGGTTGTGCCTGCGGATTCAAAGAAAAGAAAAGGCTACATTCCATAGATATGCAAAACTTCAACGAAGAAGTAATTTATTGATGAAGAAAAGTGTCAGTGCAAGTATTGTGTTTGTATTACTCCAAAGGTGAAATAAAACATTGTAATGCAATGGTGGAAAACATGATGTGGTTCAATGGTTGGCCAAATGGTCGAAGATGGAAGGCAAAGGTGGCATGGGTCAGGTATGTGTTGGATATCACGTGCACAACATCTAGTGGAAATTATAATATGGGATGTAGAACATTAAAAATTGAATGGGATAGCCACTTGTAGATGTGGAGCTAGAAATGGGAAACAATGGAGTCTGCGGTCTTCAGATCCAATTCTTGCATGCAACTTTATTTGTGAATGTAACTTCCCCCAGCCCAACCGAGGGACATTATGGTGCGAAATATACATAAAAATGAAATTTATGCTAACTAAATTAATTATTTTATTGTTAGTCGAATTTATGTAACTTACAGCTACGAATTAAACAGATTTAATTATTGTCTACAACTATAGAATAGATGCATCTACAACATGCTAATAATCAACATGAAATGCAGCTAAAAATCTCATTACAACAACATATAAATTGTTCTCGTTTACAGAGAGTTGATGCACAATAAATAAACGCATAAATTTACACAACAGTAAGATAAAACACTTATCTTATAAAAATGTTTGTGCAACCAATTGCTTGGGATGGACGTTCCACCCAACCATATATTGTTGTTCCAAATATCAATAGCCAATCACCCCCGAGATGAGGTTATAAATCCACAAAAGAGGGTGGCCTCTCACAGTCCACTCACAACTCATAAAACTATCAACCAGACAGATATTCTCCTACAATTATCTCGATTTTCCACCAACTTTCTTCATCTTGACATGTCCAACCCAAGGAATGTACCCCTTCACTGATATCAGTCCCTCAAGCATCCCATTCGTTTATCAAGGTCTCTTTGGCACAGGTATCTAGGAATCTCTTAGTTGGGAACTCAAGGGAAATTGTTGCTAGGAAAACTATCAGCAAACCAACAACAATAACTTGTTGTTTTAGTGCAACTCACAAAGGAGTTCACTCTTCAGGCCTAACAACATGGCTCTTCAGTTTTCTAGCTACAATTCACTCCAATTACGCTCCAGCTTGCTCTACAATTTTTCGTCCATAGCTACATTAGCTTCAAGCTTTATTTCTTGCTCTCTACTTTCTCTTCATGCACAAAAATTCCCTCTGTAAAACTATTGTCCCAACCCATACGAATTTCCTCCCTTTCGCTTGTCTTTCTTAACTCGCACACTTCCCCAAGATGATTGTACTCAACCCCCATGTGCCCAATAAAAATTTTATTTGACCACTCACACCCACCCTCTTACATGTATTCAATGATTGGCTTTGGGAACACTCAATCAGAAATTCGAAGGTTCATATACAAATAGCAAATTTAGGAAAATGGGTTAAATTAATATAAATGGGTATTTCTCCCTTGGACCCCTCTTGGCCTATCCTAGACACTCCCCTCTATTTTGGATTAATTCATCCCCCGTCTCTTTTCCATGTCCCCTTATCATTTGGCATCACATTTTATTATTAAAACATTGAAATACAATTTGCATGTTACATCGCTTTGGCAGTAGCCACACATTATATCTACATAAGCATTAAATAAATAGGAGATTATAGTGGGGATGTTACATTCCCCCTCCCCTACAATTGTTCACCGTCATCGGTGCACTCTATGTCTATATACATATATATGCAAATTTACATCACAATACTTAGAAATAAAAATTCTGCAATTTAACAACTCCAGCAACAGCGCCAACCATTATCTTATATTCATCTCAACTCGTTGACCCAAGGAATGCACAATTCATTTATCGGGGATAACCCAAGGGATGTACCATCCTTTTATCAAGGCTAACCCAAGGAATGAGCCATTCTTTTATCAAGGTCCCCAACGCAGTTGGATAGGACTCTAAGATGTGGTTCCAGAAGTTGAGCTGCTCAAAATGGAGTCTTGCATTTTATCTTCTTCAAAACAGTCAAAAATTTGTGGGTAATTTTCCCACATGTTTTCTTCATGCTCCCATGTAGAATATTCAGGACCATAGTAGGTCCATTGAACCTTTACCATCCCTACGGATTTGTTCCTGAGCACTTTGACTTTCTGATCCAGGATGTGTATTGATTCCACCTAGAAATCCCCTTCGTGCTCCACCTAGATCACATTCCAATCAATTGTGTGGCTAGGATCAGGAACATATTTCTTTAACAATGAAACATGAAATACATTATGCACTCTCATGGATGTAGGTAATGCTAACATGTATGAAATCGGCCCTATATTTTCTAATATTTCAAAAGGCCCACAATATCTCGTTGCCAACTTCGGACAACTTCCTAATCTTAGCGAGTTTCTCTTTGCCTTCACTTTCAAAAACACATGTTCTCCCACTTTAAAATCTCTGAAAACTCTGCTCCTATTTACATAAATTGTATGCCTATCTTGGGCAGCTTTTAAATTCGGTTTTATCTTTTCCATTTGATCTTCCATTTCTTTTAACAATTATGTCCCAACAATTGCTCTATCTGTTGGATTATCCCAACTCACTGGAATGCTACATTTTTTTTCATACAATGCTTCAAACGGACTCATTTTCAATGAGTCTTGATACCCATTATTGTAGGCAAATTCAATTAAATGAATATAATCTTCCCACTTTGATGGTTGATCCATCACATACATTCTAAGCATGTCCTCAAATATCTTGTTAGTCCTTTATGTTTGCCCATCTGATTCTGGATGATACGTTGTACCAAGATTTAGATTTGTTCCAAATCCCTTGAACAAACCTTTCCAAAAATTAGAAGTAAACTTTGGATCTTTGTTTGAGACTATTGCATTAGGCACTCCATGTAGCCTAGCAATTTCTTTCATATAAATTTCTGCAATATTTGTCATTGTGTGTGTAATCTTTATTGGAATAAATTGTGTTGCTTTAGTCAATTTATCCACCACCACTATGATGGAATCATGTTGCTTCATTGTTCTGGGCATCTTAGTAATAAAATCAACTGTGACAACTTCCCACTTCCATTCTAGAATGGGAAATATTTGTAGCAAACATGTTGGGTGTCTATGTTTTGTCTTTACTTTTTAGCATTTTAGACATTTGGATATGTAATTAGCCACTTCTTTCTTCATTCATGTCCAAAAGTATTGGCTTCTTACTGCTGCAATCATTTTTTGATATCCTAGATGCTCGACATATGGAACATTATGCATATCCTTCAGCACTTCATTTTTTGGCTCATTGGAATTGGGCACATACACTTTTCCCTTGTACATGAGAATTCCATCCTCTTTTAGCTCATAATAATTAAATTTCTGCTAAAAATTACCTTGTTGTAATGCTTCTTTTATTTTCACATAGTGTTGATATGAATTTGTTGTTGCAACAATTTTTTATTTCAGATATGTCCTATACATGTTGATGGATGCAATATGCACTTCATGGGCTCTCCTGCGGAGTGCATCAGCCACTTGATTTTCCTTGCCCTTTATATGCTTAATTTCGAAATCATATTCACTCAGAAATTCCAACTATCTAGTTTCTCTAGAATTTAGTGTTGGATGTCCAAACAAATGCTTCAAACCATAGTGATTTATCCTTAGCTTGAATTTATTCCCCGTAAGGTAATGCCTCGACATTTTTAATGCATGTTCAATCGTTTCTAACTCCAAGTCATGTGTATCATAATTCCTCTCATGCTCTTTTAATTTTATGGACTCATAGAATACCACATGGTCCCTTTGACTGAGAACTCCATCGAGTCCTTCCTTGCATGCATCAGTGCACACAACAAAATCTTCGTTTGGATCCGCAATCTTCAATATTGGTGCACTTGTCAATATTCCCTTCAATTGTTGAAAACTCTCTTCACACTTGGAAGTCCATTCAAATTTCACTCCCTTCTTTTACAAAGAAGTTATTGGACTTGCAATCTTTGAAAAACCTTTTATGAATCTTCGGTAATAACTGGAAAGACCCATGAATGATATAACCTTTGTGACATTATTTGGAGCTGGCCATCCTCTAATGGCCTATCTTCTCAGGATCAACTTCTATCTGTGTTGTTGATATGATATGTCCCAAGTAGTGAATCTTGTTTTGATAAAAGATGCACTTACTTAGCTTAGCATACAATCTATGCTCTCTTAAAACTTGCAACATCATTCTTAAATGTTGCTCATGTTCCTCTTCTGATTTAGGGTAGATGAGGATATGATATAGGAACACAATTACAAACTTGTCCAGGTACTCCCTGAACACTCCATTCATCAAACGCATAAATATTTTTGGGGCATTTGATAGCCCAAATGGCACTATCGTGAATTCATAATTCCCATATCTTGTTCTGAATGTTTTCTTGTTGATGTCTTCTTCCTTTATACTTATTTGATGATAACTTGATCTCAAGTCAATCTTGGAAAAGATACTTGCACCCTTCAATTGATCAAATAAATCATCAATTTTTGGCAAAGGGTATTTATTATTTATGGTAACCTTATTGAGCTGCCTAAAATCAATACACAGCCTTAAGGTTCCATCATTCTTATTCACAAAAATAATTGGGGCTACCCAAGGTGACACACTTGGGCGTATATACCCCTTCTTCAAAAGTTCTTCAATTTGCATCTGCCACTCTTTTAGTTCTGGTGTGCCCATTATGTAAGGTGTCTAAGACACTAGGGAATCTCCTGGTACCAAATCAATAGATAAATCAATATCTCCCTTTGTTGGCAATTCTAGAATTTCTCTAAAAACATCTTCAAAATCCTTCAAGACTAGATGGTCTTCAATGCTTGCCACTTTTTCTTTGGTTTCCTCCTCCATATAGGTTGCAAACATCTGACATCCCTTCCTGAAGCTCTTCTTCAACTGCATAGTTGAAATCTCTCTAACATATACAACTCTTAGGATGCCTTGAATCTTTCCTTATTTCCCTTCCTCATCAAGACATGTGATTGTCTTGTTGTAACAGTCTAGGACAACATGATGTTTTTTCAACCAAACCATGCAAATTAGACAGTCATATGAACCCAACGGTATGATGTTTACATCTACCTTTGTGCTAAGTCCATTCATGTCTATCAGGCAATATTTAACCAACTCATTGATTTTCCTCTTATCCCCGTGGCTAACTGAACTAACCAAGATTTCTTATGCTTACTTCTTTGCAAGTGAAATATTTCAACAATGTTAGCATTTATGTAACTATGGCTAGCTCCATAATCAATCAAAATTGTTATGGGTTGGTTGTCAATCTTACCATCCACTTCAATCATGGGGGATTGATACTCTGCCTGCTTGTTGTCCAAGGTTGCATAAATCCTTGGCATGCTTACTCACATGTCTTCCATTGTCTCAGCCTCCTGAATGTTGTGGACAGTCCTCATTCTTTCTCCTTTGTGAGAGCAGTCCCTGTATAAGTGATTTCCTCACATACCCAACATTGAACAAGTTGTTGCCTTGGCCTTTTCCCAAATGAATATGCATTATTTTTCTCATTTTGGGTTGTCTGGCCTTGTTGATTTGCTTGGGAGTTATTTCTGAAAAAGGGTGGCTTAAAACCTTTCTGCCTTTGATCATTTTTCCCTTTCATCTTGTCATTCCAAGCCTTTTGGAAAACTAGCCTTCCTTTGGTTTGTTCATAAAGGTGGCTTGCTCTCCTTATGGTTTCTTCCAAGGTCTTGGGGTTGTCATAATGAATCTTGTCACTATAGAAGGAGGGTAACCCACTTAGAAACCTTTGGATTTTGACCTTCTCATCCTTGATGAAGTCAACATACTTCAACAATTCAAAGAACCTTTTCTCATATTCCTCCATTGTCATGGTTCCCAACTTGAGTTCAAATAAATATTTCATTTTTATTTCATAATAATGCTCGAACAAATATTTCTCTTGGAAATATCCTTTGAACTGCCTCCATGAGATCCTCTTCTCATCAAGGTTCTTGGCTTGATTAAGTTGATACCACCACATGGATTCCTTTCCTTGCAAGTGGTAGGTGGAAATTCTAGCTTCTATCCGAGAGGGATAATCATGCAACTAGAAATATTTCTTCATTTCCAACATCCAGGCCTCAGCCTCTTCACCCTTTCATTATTCACCATTGAAATTAGGTGGCTTGATTTTCTTGAGTTCACCCTGCAATATGTCTGCCTCAAGCCTTCTTCTTTTCCATCGAACAGAACACACACTTGCCTTCTTCTTTGCCTTCAAACAGAAGACACACTTGGGCTGCTTCCTGGTCCTGAACTTGCATGAGTTCTTCTAGTGGACTACCTTAGAGAATGATGGTTCCTTCTCATTCTTCTTAACTTCCTATAATTTCCATGATCATCCCTTTTGCTATGGGATCTAGATGTTGATACTTGTCTAGCACTAGCTTCTTGCTTGGTGCCAGAATCCTTGTTGACTTGCTTATGAAACATATTTAAGCTCTGAAGTATCTCTTCCTGAGCCTTCATAATCCTTTCATTATCATCCATATAGCTCTACAATTTCCTATGCAGGCTTCTCGTAATGACATGATTTTTCCCATCTCTTCTTCCATTTGACTTTGTCTCATCATTCCCCATGCTGACATGTAGACCTACGATCTCTTCCTCGTTCTTGTAATATCCCTGGGCATATTCCATAACTCCAGTCCTCATATAAGAACTAAATTTTCTTTATGTACCTCTAATTATGCAATAAATGTGCATGTAATAATTATTGCTAGAACATGTGTATTATAAAACATTTCATTAATTAGAATACATGTTATTTCCTCATCAATTTATGAAGGACACATTGCATCAATTCGCACTATGATTCCCTAGATGCATTCCTCTCTTAAATATATTTTCAATGGTTTTACTCATGCCCCAATCCGATCTCTAAGATGAAATTTATGGCTTCTTGAAAAAGTCATTTTCACCACTTTCTGTGCATTTTCTCTACTAGTGCAATTTTATTGCAATGCCAACTTCTGTCAACTGCAGAAGAAAATATGTTAGGAACTGGAGAGATTTTATCTGAGACATAGATGATAATAACAACAGTGAATTCACAACAACCCTTAAAATTCCAATCTGATGTTCCAGTCAAAAACTACAACAATCTAGAATCTGCAACTTTGTCCTTTTTCACTCATTTTTCCAGACTTGATTTTTTTACAAAACTGGCTATCTCTCGATATGTGAAAAATATGTCGTTGATCTCAAGTCGGAAGAAATATGTACCATTGATCTACTCTCTATCGTCCATCGGCGACCGACATTCTCCTGTGGCGCGCACAATACTTCCCCAAACTGTCGACCCGAGCGCCAGTCATCAGCCCAAATCTACGGCGATCGACTTGCACACAACTCCAAACTGGCTGACCTAGTCGTCAGTCATCGGCTATCAGTGAACTTTGTTGGTGAATGGAAGTGTCAACAAATTTGGTCAATGCTCGACCACCTTCCCATCAGCGATTGGAGATCCTCGATGGTTATCGAATATGCTTTCCCAAATCAGTCGATTTGACCATCAGCCATCGGCTACCTCTGTTGCATGATGTGGCAATTGTTGACATGGCATGACACATGGATGTTGACGTGTCATGACATGTCATCCTGAGGTTTCAACTTGGGTGATGTGGCATGACACATAATTGTTGACATGGCCTGACACGTGGATGATGATGTCATCATCCTTCTTTTCCCCATCGACCATCAGTTGATTCTCTTAGACAACGCGACACCTCATTGACTTCAACTGACATTGAACCATCGGTGCATCGGCCATCGACGACTTCACTTTTTTAATTCGAACACTTTATTGAATCAACCGGCGCCTGACCACCGGCCCATCAACCATCAGCGATGTTTTTCGGCGACTGAAAATACTTCGTTGGATTCGGTCGACCCCTGACCGTCGGTCATCGAAGGTCAAAGATTTATTTTGGCCAACCCAACTCTTCATCATTTCAGTCGATCTGTCCATCGGTCATCGATGATTTCTCTTTGTGAACTTTAACACTTAGAAAAAAATTGACTTTTCTCTGATTGATCTGGACCATCGATCTTATGCCTTTCATAACCCTTGATTTAATCTCAGTTGTTGATCCCATCAACCTTTCAAATGGTTGAATCCTTAGGAATTTTTAAATTTATCATGACGAATCCCAATCGTCGATCTCGAGTTCAAAAGAGATCTCAACTGTCGTGTAACTCCACCAAACTACCTGTAACTCTACATGTGACCATTAAAACTTGAATTTTGACCATTCCAGGTCAAATTTTGATCTGCAACTTCACCGCTCTACTCCATTAACCTTTTTAAACCGTCCAGAGTCATTCAAACTTGGATTTTTCCCACGGATTTGGGGATTTCTCTCTAAATTCTTTGTTTTTCCCCAAATCAGTCACAGACAAAATCTGCAATAGTGAATTTCACCAATTCGCTCTGGTTCAAGCCCATACAAGCTCGGTGTTTGAACCAAAAGCTCTGATACCATAATGTAACGTCCCCCGGCCCAACTGAGGGACATTACGGTGCAGAATATACATAAAAACAAAATTTATGCTAACTAAATTAATTATTTTACTGTTAGCCGAATTCTTATAGCTTACAACTACGAATTAAACAGATTTAACTATTGTCTACAACCATAGAATAGGTGCATCTACAACATGCTAATAATCAACATGAAATGCATCTAAAAAACTCATTACAACAACATATAAATCGTTCTCATTTACACAAAGTTGATGCACATCAAATAAATACATAAATTTACACAACAGTAAGATAAAACACTTATCTTATAAAAAAAATTGTGCAACCAACTTCTTGGGATGAATGTTCCACCCAACCATAGACTCATTGTTCCAAATCTCAACAGCCAGGCACCCACAAGCTAAGTCCAGCAATCCACAAAAGAGGGTGGTCTCACACAGTCCACTCACAGCTCATAAAACTCTCAACAGGATCGATATTCTCCTACAGTTATCCTGATTTTCCACCAGCTGTCTTCCTCTTGACATGTCCAACCAAAGGAATGTACCCCTTCATTGATCTCAGTCCCTCAGATGACCCATTCATTTATCAGGGTCTCTATGGCATAGGTAGCTAGGAATCTCTCAGCTAGGAACTCAAGGGAAATTGCTGCTAGGAAAACTATCAGCAAACCAACAACAAACACTTGTTGTTTTAGTGAAACTCACACAGGAGTTCACTCTTCAAGCCTGACAACCTGGTTGTTCAGTTTTCCAGGTCCAATTCGCTCCAAATTTATTTAGAATTTTCCCTCCATGGTTGCATCATCTTCAAGCTCTGTTTCTTGTCTCTACTTTCTCTTCATGCACAAAAACTCCCTTTGTAAAATTGTTGTCCCAACCCATACGAATTTCCTCCCTTTGGCTTTCCTTTCTTGACTCACACTCTTCCCCAAGTTAATTGTACTCAACCCCCATGTGCCCAATAACTTTGGTATGTGACCACTCACACCCACCCTCTTACATGTATTCAATGATTGGCTTTGGGAACACTCAATCATAAATTGCAAGGTTCATATACAAATAGCAAATTTAGGAAAATGGGTTAAATTAATATACATGGGTATTTCCCCCTTGGACCCCTCTTGGCCATTATCCTAGACACTCCCCTCTCTTGTGGATTAATACATCCCCCATCTCTTATCCATGTCCCCTTGGCAGTTGGCATAACATTTTATTATTAAAACATTGAAATACAATTCGCATATTACATCGCTTTGGTAGTAGCCACACATTATATCTACATAATCATTAATTAAACTGGGGATTGTAGTGGGGATGTTACAGTGAATAAGCTAAAGTGATGATACAGTGGGTCGTGTAAATAAACCGTGATGTGAGAGATGGCATGTACACTTGTAAGGGTGAACATCCCAATGAGAAAAATGATCTCATTGTCAAAATAAAGGCATAGCATTCACATGTAGCATGTGTCAACTAAAGAGAAAGAAAAATGCAGCATGAGTACCGATTCTCTCAGCTTTGTTATCATTTGTGTGTTTTTGAAGCATGTGATCACCTTCATGGTCATATGGTGTGTTGGACATGTCTTGCCAAAGATTTTCCTACCGCTGGGAGACACGAATGATGAATCGACCAAGTGGTTTAGTGAGGAACAAGTCTCAAAACACATGAAGAAGAAGGCAATGAGCCCAAGGAAACAAATTAAAGAAGGTCAATGAAAAAGGTAGCATCCAATTCCAAGAGTGTACTATGTTTATTTATTTTCTTTATTGGCCTGGTCATTTGTCTATTGGAAAAACGCATGGAGTGATTCAAATTGGGTACGAAGTTGAGTGTAAAAGTCTTAACAAATGGGTCTATGTTTTTGTTCTCTTCAAAGATTTTCATTATAAAAGTGCCAAAGGAATCTAAAATTCCTCTTAATGTAATGAAGTTTTTGTAGACTCAAAGTCTATTTTGGAATGTTAAGTCAAAGTCGAGAGTTTATGAATGTAAAGAGTCGTGGAAAGTGAAGAGTTATGTTATTTGTCATGAAATTTGAGAGTATATAAAGTTCAAACAAGTCAATGTTAAAGGTAATCTAAAATTCTTTGGGTATGTAGAAAGTTTGTGGGAGTCAAATTCAAGATGGAAAGATGGATTTTGTTGATGTTTTGTCAATGTAAAACATTGAGTTAAGTCATTGTCAAAGGAACTTAAAGTTGACAAGAGTAAGGAAAACTATTGAATGTAAAAAGATTAAGTTAAAAGTTGAGAGTCGGAATTGAGAACAAGAGTCTAAAGATGAGATCTTGATTATGTAATGAAGTCTTATTTATATAATAAAGTGAGTCAAGTCAAATTTGAAAGAAATTGAAGTCAAGTAAAGTTTAGTGATGAAAAGTCATCAAGAAGGGTGCATGATCAGTGTTACCCGACACCCTAAGTTAAATTTGTGAGTCTAAGGCAATATGAAGTCTCTTTATGTAAAATGTTAGATTCAAATGAAAAGTTGAGAGTTTATCCAGGTGAGACTAATAAATTTTAGTTATGTCATTTTCAAAGTCAAGTTGAAAGAACCATAGTAAATTGTCATTGTTGAGAATCAGGATGAAAGAAAAGTCAGGTTATTGTTTGTACAAGATTGAGTCTGGGTTGAAACTGGCCATTTCGACAATAGACAAGTTTTTTTTTGTTTTTTCACAAGTATCTGACGTTACAAATCAAAATCAATAACAAAGTTAAGTTGTCTTGTTGGATATTGTACAAGAGACATGTTTTGTAAGAAGATTGTAGGTGTCTTGTTGATGGAAGACGTTCCATATACAAGAAACTATTTTATGTAGGTATTATAGTGGAATATTCAGGATTGATCAAGAGATGATCGATGAAAAAGAAGATGATGTTGAGTCCATGACAGAGAAATGCAAGCAAATGAAGACTGATGCAAAAAGAGGAAAGGATGCATACTTCAAGAGAATGGGATATTTGTGGCAGAACCTCATAGCAAGAAAGTTGTAACAGAAAGGAAAATAACTTTCAGTTGTGATTGGGTAGAAGTTGTTGAGGCAGCTCCAAAATCGCAATGTGGGTAGAGTTTTTTAAAGAAAGGAGCAAGTGAATCTCTTGACAGAAAGTGAGAAGGTACAGAGGCCTACAGCTATGGAAGTTGAGGAGCAGAGGAAGCTCAGAAGGTTCTAGTGGAAGGAACCAAGAATATCAAATGGTCAAGTTTAGGAGAGAAGCTTGGTGAGGTATTGTGTAGCAGGGTGAAACAGACTTGTTACTGCAGAGCTTATTTGCAGCTCACATTGAGTTTGGAGAAGCTCACAAAGGAAGAGAGGGAAATGACTATGGATAGTCAAACAAAGGGTTCAAAATGAAGCCACGGAAAAGAAAAGACACGGACTCCATGACAAAAGAAGATGACAAAGAAAGTTGAAGCAAATGGACTCTTGGACATGAACAGAAGAAGCAAAAGACAAGGGCATAGCAAAGGATAAAGCAGTGAAAGAAAAGCAACAAGGACAAGGAAGAAAGTTTGGTGCAACAAGAACAAAAAGTTGAAGAACGAATAAGAAATCAAAACAAGGTAAAGAATAAATAGTATTTTATGTTGATGTAGATGCAGTAAATCCATGAAAGAGACATCTCTAGAAATTTAATGGTCCTTGAATAATGTTTTTGATGAAATTCATTGTCTTATGTTTGTATAAAGGCTAGATTTGCCTGAGTTAAAATTTTGAAATTGTATGTACTTGATGTAAGCCGAATGAGGCATGTATTCCCCATAATTGGTTAAGTTCGTGGTACTCCAAAAAAACATATTGTAATGATTTGTGGTTAGTTGAAACCATTGATGTAATGAAAGCCATGAGAGAGAATTTTCTCAATCGTGGGAAAAATCGTTGATTTGAGGTAGTCCACACCTGGCATAAATGTCGATTTGAGGCAATCAACAGGATTTCAAGTCATGAAAAAGGGGTTTGTGTAGTTGAGCATCGAAGGGAAATTGCAAGTTATGAAAAAGGAACTTCTGTGGAGAAAGTTGTGAAACGGAAGTTTGGGAGTTGACAAGGAACTCATGGAGAAGAGTCCATGAATATTTTTTGCTCCTTAGGAGTTTGATGCAGGAGCGTCAAGAGCATGGTTACGAGTATGTCAAAAACCCAAGATGAGGACAATGATGATGGTGATGCAGGGGGGAATAAAGGTGCAAGTATGCAAACATGTGATGGAATAATGGTTGATGAACCATGTACGAGAAAAGGTTTCCTAGAGAACCAACGGATACAGCGGCTAGTGACCCATGTACTCTGTTGGATGGTTTTTCATATGGACTTCAAAAAGCATTGCCTTTTGCAAGTACAAGATGAAGAATATCGAGGACGAAGAAGGAAGAAGACCAAAGATCGTAGAAGACTTAAGATGAAAATGGGACCAGAGAAGACCGAAGATGATGATGGACTAATGGGATCACTAGTATTGGTTAGTTGGGGAGTATGATGAAATAACTCCTACTTGTGATCATAAATAATTAATAAATTAAATGATGGCTTTGTAATGAGGTGGACTAATTCTAGAAGTCTACGTGAGTGTGAGAGATGAGGGGAATTGAGTGGAGTTAGGGATGGAAATATCTTGAAATATTCATGTAGATGAGTTGAGAGATTCATGGATATATTGTGAAGGTAGTTATGGAGATGGTTTGAACCAACCATCTAATTATGTAATAGTTGTTATGGTCACCTATTGTTATAAAAGGGACCGTCTGTACACTAAATAGACACATGGGAATGATTTGATAATAAAATCTCCCCTTCGGGGGTTTGGGGAGTTTATTTTCATGTGTCCCTTGCTTTGCAAAACGCAGTATGTGTGTTTTTAATTCTGCTACAGCTCTAATGTCATCATTTTTTTTAATTATTTCCATAGTAGCAGTTCCCCTTTGAGTATAAGAATACTACACTTCTTTCCCCTCAAAATTATACTAGGCAACATCTTTTTTGTTGTTCACCCACTGATGTGCATTTTCTTAGGAATATACACCATGATTAAGCTTACAAGTCATTGATTTAATTCATAATTTGTGTTTCAATCCATAGTTAGATCTATTGTGTACATTAACATGCATAATTTAAAATATATATAGCCAATATTCCTTCAATATTATTGTTGTTTTGCCTATTATTTTTCTCCATGCGACCATCACAATATTGTATCTCAAATTTCATCTAGTTCAACAATTCTCCTAAGAAACACACTCCACAAAAACATGTATTTCATCTTTAATTCCTTATGATCCCATGTCATTATTACTTTTGCTATATAGTCTTCACTATGTACTATAAAACATAGCTCAAACTTACAAATTCAACTTGAATGCCCCCAGATTGTTAAGTTTACAAATTCAACTTGAATGCCCCCAGATTGTTAAGTTTTGATTGTTAAGAGTTGAGCTACAAGCTAAGTAATCTAGAACCCTGCAATAATTAAGACACGACATTTAACATGAAAAAAAAAAAAAATACACAATTACAACCATAATATATCTAACAAAATCAAAAATAAAATAATATAAACTCATACAATAAAAATAACAAAATATATTATAAATCTCAATATCATTATAAATAAAAACAATGAAATGAACCAAGCCAAATATATATTCATTCATCGTTGTAAATAAATACATAATGCAAAATCCATATCATCTCTCATATGCCAAGCACCATGAGTATCCTCATGTTAATCACTCCACAGTCTCTCAATATAGTCATAGCCATTCAACAAACTCACTACATCTTTAACAAATCCTTTATTTTTGGTAAATAAAACAATCCTTACTTATATCGCTTTAATGGATTTTTTTCTATACAAAGATATCTTAGATTGGACTTTTAACTTAGTATATGGATTTATATGGACAAAATGTTATCTAATAAAAAAGAGGTTGGCTAAAAAAAAATCCTTATTTGTATATATTGTATATTTATTTTTATTAAATACATATATTATTGCATCGAGAGTAGTAAGGTGCTCTACAGTTTAGTATGGGGGATATATTGAAGCATTAATGTGATGAGGCGTTAAATAGTTCGTTTAATTATAAAAAATAAAAAATTAAGTTCACTAAATTAAAAAATAACAACAATAATAAATAATAAATGAAATAATAAATAAAAATCACACGTTAAGAAATTGGATCCCTCTTGATGCTTAATAAATCTAAGTTTAACATGGATCTACGTTGGTATCTTGAAACATGGGTAATAACATGAAACTTTTTTTCCACGGAAAATTTCACATTATATTTATAAAAATATAATATGTTCTCAAAACAGTTATTATATCATAAGATCATTTTTTCAAGTACCCATCCAATAAAAATTAGCTACAGAGAATACCATATCCCTTTCAAAAACTAGCACGCGGGCTGCAAAAACACTGCAAAAAGAGATTCGAAAAAACCAGTAGTTGCTCGCCTCCAAAGGACCTCAAAGTGTTAACCAAACACCGCACGCCCCCAAGGGATCTCAAGGTGTTTTCCAAAAACATCGCACGCCCGCAGCAAGGACCTCAAAGCTCTGGCCCAAACCTCTTCTTGCCCAAGAGGAGTAGGACAAAAGAAGTCGGAAAAAACAACAAACCCGTCCAAAAGGGAAAGAACCCATCACCTGCAGCAAATAGAAGTTGAATCTGCAAAGCCAAACCTCCTCACCTAGAGTGTGTTGAACCCGCAGGGCCCGCACTCCTCTCACATGGAGTCGCTCGCCCGCGCTCCTACAGCGACCTCAACTCCAAGCACCAGACAGAGTTGTAGTGATTTTCGGTAAATCCAAAGAGCCCGCACACCACACCCGACCGCAGGGCCCGCGCTCCTCGCCCTTGAAACTGCTTGTCCGCACTCCTCGATCGCCCACACTCCTCTGGAGAGTTATGGGATGCGGCTAGCCTCTCGGTAATAACATGAAACTTACTACATTGAAACATAGGTAATAACATAAAACTTATTACGTTGAAACATAAGTAATAACATGAAACTTACTACATTGTTTAAATTAACAAGTGGTTGGTATTCATGACCTAATTTATAATAAGACTATGTTGCTTAATTAGTAGTGTTATAGTTGTTCTTTGAGATAAAAACTAGCTTCTTAGAGGTTTTGGACTCTAAATTGACAATTATTCTTATGTTATTGAAGAGATCTCATATTAAATCATTCTTTCCACAAAACTCATTTTTAATCATAGTAAGCCCAAAAAATGTAAAAGTACTCCTCATTGTATTGTTGGAGCTAGGTTTGGAAGTTGATTATCCATTAATGGATTTAGTCTCCCTTCAATGTTTAGCTAAAAAGGACCATATTGAAAGAATGACCCATTGCATAAGAACAAGTTGATGGATTTAACAGATCATTTTAAGTTTGTTTGAACGTTATTTTTTATAACTTTTCACAACATCAAAAGGGATAAACTACTGTCTTCCCCATTGTTCTAAACAATATCAACTCCCTTCAAGAATCCCTTGAAAAACTTTCATATACACACTCTATATTAAAAATTATTGTTAACATTATCATGATCTTGGAATTCGTTAGCAATGTGATACCTTAAAACTTCCATATGATTTGAACGAAAACTCTACCAAAGTGATTAATAAACTCCTAAATAACTTTTTTTTCATCAAAATGGTACATTGACTTATCCAAAAGTTACATGACTTGCTTTCTCATTCTCATACAAGTTTATAAACTTTCAAATGTTAAGTCATCTTGACTTTATCACATGTCCTTGTCACACAGGACAATACCAAGATACTTTAATATCCTCAAATTAAAAAATACTTCAATACTTTTCTATGGTCAACAAGCGAAAATTTATTGTTGCACACAAATCCAAACCGGATGACCTAGTCGTTGGTCGTCTGCTATCGATGAACTTCCTTGGTGAATGGAAGTGTCAACAACTTTGGTCAATTCCCGACCATCATCCCATCAATGATCGGCAATACCCGATGGTTATCGAATATGCTTTCTCAAATCAAACAATTTGACCATCGGCCACTGGCTACCTATGTTGTATGATGTGGCAATTGTTGACTGGAACGACACATGGATGTTGACATGTTGTGACACGTCATCATAAGGTGTCAAATTGGGTGGCGAGGCATGACACATAATTGTTGACATGGCATGACATGTGGATGATGATGTCATCATCCTTATTTTCCCCATCGACCATCAGCCAATTCTCTTGGACAATGCAAACACCTTGCTGACTTCAAATGGCATTGAACCATTGATGCATCGGCCATCAATGACTTCTCTTTCTTAATTCAAACACTTTACTGAATCGACTAGTGCCCGACCACCGACCCATCGGCCATCGGCGATGTTTGTCGACGACTGGAAATACTTTGTTGGATTCGATCGACCCCTGACCGACGGTCAGAGATTTCTTTTGGCCAACCCAACTCTTCGTCATTTTGGTCGATCCGTCCATCGGTCATCGACGATTTCTCTTGGTGAACTTTAACACTTAGAAAAAATTTGACTTTTATTTGATTGATCTAGACCATCGATCTAATGCCTTTCACAACCCCCGATTTAATCCAGGTTGTTGATCCCATCAACCTTTCAAATGGTTGAATCCTTAAGAATTTTTAAATTTATCATGATGAATCCCAGTCGTCGATCTCGAGTTCAAAAGAGATCTCAACCGTCGATCCACCAAACTACCTGTAACTCTACATGTGACCATTAAAACCTGAATTTCGACCATTCCAGGTCAATTTTTTATCTGCAACTTCACCGCTCTACTCCATTAACCTTGTTAAACCGTCCGGAGTCATTCAAACTCGAATTTTGCCCACGGATTTGTGGATTTCTCTCTAAATTCTTTGTTTTTCCCCAAATCGGTCACAGACAAAATCTGCAACAATGAATTTCACCAATCCGCTCTGGTTCGAGCCCATACAAGCCCGGTGTTTGAACCAGAAGCTCTGATACCATAATGTAATGTCACCCAGCCCAACCGAGGGACATTACGGTGCGGAATATACATAAAAACAAAATTTATGCTAACTAAATTAATTATTTTATTGTTAGTCGAATTCTTATAGCTTACAACTACAAATTAAACAGATTTAACTATTGTCTACAACCATAGAATAGGTGCATCTACAACATGTTAATAGTCAACATGAAATGCAGCTAAAAAACTCATTACAACAACATATAAATCGTTCTCATTTACACAAATTTGATGCACATCAAATAAATACATAAATTTACACAACAGTAAGATAAAACACTTATCTTATAAAAATGTTTGTGCAACCAACTTTTTGGGATGGAAGTTCCACCCAACCATACACTGATTGTTCCAAATCTCAACAGCCAGACACCCACAATGATCCGGATTTTATGAGCAGAACGAAATGAATACTGATTATTGACAGGTGCTTAACACAAAAATAACAAAGATACAGTAAAACTGGTTTTCTATTAAATAACGAAATAAGTTGAAACTGTAAAATGCAGCGGAAACAAGCTTGCTGGAATGGTGGCGGCTTATCTCTGAGAAGAGATGTGTCGGCAGCGCGCATTCGCAAGAAGAAGATTACAATGAGGCTCTGAAGGCCTTTTTACAATAAAGAGGAATGTCAAAAGTCCTAGACATCCAAAAACCTAACCCTAGGAGATGAAGCGCCAAAAGTCATGTGGGCCCCGTTTGGGTAAGTGAGTACATCAACTTCCCAGGGTCGTAACTTTTGCATCGATCTCCGTTTTAGTCATATAATAGCTCGTTGGAAAGATCTATCCGAGGACTACAACATTTTTGACAAAATTCCATGATGGAATTTTGCAACCGCAACATACCCCAAAAAACATCATTTAGGGCCTCAAAACGGCTCCAGAAGTTCAGGACCCGAAAAACTGCTAAAAATAGTAAATTGCCAAAAATGTCAGAAAACTGTTTTGAGCCAGTTGGAGAAGGTGGGTGGCCACCGATATCCATCTGGATCACACAAGTTGAGGCTAGTGATCCACAAAAGAGGGTGGTCTCTCACATTCCACTCACAGCTCATAAAACTCTCAACAAGATAAATATTCTCCTACAGCGATCCCGATTTTCCACCAGCTCTCTTCCTCTTGATCTGTCCAACCCAAGGAATGTACCCCTTCATTAATCTCAGTCCCTCGGGCATCCCATTCGTTTATCAGGGTCTCTCTAGCATGGGTAGCTAGGAATCTCTCATCTGGGAACTCAAGGGAAAATGTTGCTAGGAAAACTATCAGCAAACCAACAACAAACACTTGTTGTTTTAGTGCAACTCACACAAGAGTTCACTCTTCAAGCCTGACAACCTGGCTCTTTAGTTTTCTAACTCCAATTCGCTCCAATTACGCTCCAACTTGCTCTAGAATTTTCCCTCCATGGTTGCATCAGCTTCAAGATTTGTTTCTTGCTCTTCATGCACAAAAATTCCCTCTATAAAACTTTTGTCCCAACCCATACGAATTTCCTCCGTTTGGCTTACCTTTCTTGACTCACACTCTTCCCCAAGCTAATTGTACGCAACCCCCATGTGCCCAATAACTTTGGGATGTGACCACTCACACCCACCCTCTTACATGTATTCAATGATTAGCTTTGGGAACACTCAATCATAAATTGGAAGGTTCATATACAAATAGAAAATTTAGGAAAATGGGTTAAATTAATATATATGGGTATTTCCCCCTTGGACCCCTCTTGGCCATTATCCTAGACACTCCCCTCTCTTGTGGATTAATTCAGCCCCCATCTCTTATCCATGTCTCATTGGCAGTTGACATCACATTTTATTATTAAAACATTGAAATACAATTTACATATTACATCACTTTGGTAGTAGCCACACATTATATCTACATAAGCATTAATCAAATCGGGGATTATAGTAAGGACATTACGATGAATACGCTAAACTGATGATACAATGTGACATGTAAATAAATTGTGATGTGAGAAATGGCATGTAGACTTGTAAAGGTGAACATCCCAATGAGAAAAGTGATCTCATTGTCAAAATAGAGGTGTGGCATATGTGCCAACTAAAGAGAAAGAAAAATGCAGCACGAGTTCCGAGTCTCTTAGCTTTGTTATGGTTTGTGTCTTTTTTCTAGTATTGCTTGTTAAACGCTGAAAAACAATGGGAAAAAGTATGAAATTTTGAAGCATGTGATCACCTTCATGGTCATATGGTGTGTTGGACTCGTCTTGCCAAATATTCTCCTATCGCTGGGAGACACGAATGATGAAACGACCAAGTGGTTTAGTGAGGAGCAAGTCTCAAAACACGTAAAGAAGAAGGCAACGAACCCAAGGAAACAACTCAAAGAAGGTCAATGAAAAAGGTAGCGTCCAATTCCAAGAGGGTACTATGTCTATTTATTTTCTTTATTGGCCTGGTCATTTGTTTATTGGAAAAACGCATGGAGTGATTCAAGTTGGGTACGAAGTTGAGTGTAAAAGTCTTAACAAATGGGTCTATGTTTTTGTTCTCTTCAAAGATTTTCATTATAAAAGTGCCAAAGGAATCTAAAATTCCTCTTAATGTAATGAAGTTTTTGTAGACTCAAAGTCTATTTTGGAATGTTAAGTCAAAGTCGAGAGTTTATGAATGTAAAGAGTCGTGGAAAGTGAAGAGTTATGTTATTTGTCATGAAATTTGAGAGTATATAAAGTTCAAACAAGTCAATGTTAAAGGTAATCTAAAATTCTTTGGGTATGTAGAAAGTTTGTGGGAGTCAAATTCAAGATGGA
>ML786106.1:162132-178632 GCA_009831015.1 Picea engelmannii
TTTCCAAATATGGGCAAATAATCACCCCATTCATTCGGAGAGGGGACAACATTAGGAAAACCAGGAATAGCAGAAAAATTAAAAGGAGCAAACCTGCGAGCAAGGATTTTCTCCATATCGAACCAGTGGAGTCGCCAATTGATCCTTGAACCATGGAGTCACCGGGTGAAAGATGTGCGGCTTCGAATGTGTCTGGTCCTTGTTCACCATCAAAGGCTAGATCCTAACATTGTTGTTACCCCAGGAAGCTTCTCAAGCTAAGAAAGCAGCTGCTGAAACCTTCTCGAGAAAGCTCCTCTGGGTCAGCTTTCAGGTGTGCCAACAGTAGCCACAGCTGAAACAGTGAAGTGGAAACAATGGAGTCGCCACAGTGGAGTCGCCAGGTGCACAGTAGCAATCTTAAAGGGATCTGATGTCTGATGCACCTTCAGAATCAGAGGCTCAATGTCGTTCTGCCCAGGGAAAATCTTCAACTTCGTCCCCGGCAACGGTGCCAGAAATGTTGGCGACGGAAGTCACTCCTGGATTGCTTGCAGGAGCAGAACCTGACGCCCATCAGTTTTTATGTCACGATTTAATGAATGGGGGTGGTCAAATGGAAAGAGACCCAGGAAAGCAGCATTGACACAGGAACCAGGGTCTGGTATGTAGAAAGCAAGGGAGGTCTTGATCCAACTTCCGTCAGTAGGTTGCTTAAAGGGTGGTAGATGGAAGACTTGTGAGAAGGGTGAGGAAGACTGCCTCAGGCAACAGGCCTTCGGAAGCTTGAGGAAGAAAAACTCAGAAGCCAAGATCCTCTTGGTCCAGAGTTTCAAGGATCTGAAGGGTGACTCGACTGGATCCTCCAATTCCAAGCCATTCCAGCGCTGAGAAAACACAAGAACTGATTAGAAACGTTGCGACTGTTGCAGTGATCCAACCTACATCATCCTACAACAGCGCAACTCGACTGGATCCTCCAATTCTGAGTTGTTCTAACCACAGTAAACAAAGAGATAGAAAAAGAGGCTGACATCCATAAAGTAAGAAGTCTCAAATGCCTTATACATTAACCAGAGCGACCAGCACTGCAACAAAACTTTACAATCGGGAGCCTAGCTCAACCATCAACCCTTACAAAAATGGCGAAAACTCCTACATATACTCTAAAATCACAACAGCAGCAAAATCAAGACGCTGCATTAAAGAATTGTGTCTGCATGGCTTTTGACAGCCTGCCCATGCAGACTCAGGATGATCGTGCGCCTATGACAGATGCCATCAGATTTCGAATTGTCCTTCTGCGGGTGAGTCGACGTGAATTAGCCCTTTGTCGGACCTTCCTTTTATGGCAGAGTTGATGTTCAACCACCAGCAACTGCTGCAATAACTGCTTTTTGAGGTCGGGGACGGCCTTGGTCAACTCTTCCTTCTGGGACGTGGAGGTCTCCTAATGGTGCCACCTAGATCAGTCGAACGGTCTTTCTTTGGACGCTACTTTGCTGGACTACAACGAGGGACCCCTCTTATCAAACAATAAACATTAGCGCACCTCCTTTAGGCATGCTCCTCTGTGACCAGGCACCAGAACCATGGGCCTAATCCTGGGCGCTTTCGGCATTTTGGGATTCGAGGTTTCGAGAGGTGAAATGACGAGGTGAGCTTACCCCTCGAACTCCCGAAGGCCGACATGACACGGATGTGCGTCGCGCGTCCTTTAGATGAACGGCCCAGATAGTATTCGTTGTTATAAAGGGGGCTTCCCCCGTTTACAGGCTCGGCTTGATGTGACCTGGGGCTAGGACCGTGGGCTCGGTTCCAAAGGTGCTTCCGGCATTTCGGCGATTTCAAATGTAGAGAATGGGAGGCTCCTTGTATCCCGAAACATCGATCCCCGATACGCTGACTGGCCACCACCTGTCCCAATTGGATCAGACGACTCTGAACTCTCCCGACGATGCCATGGGCCCGGGCCCTGGACACTCCCGGCACCTCGCGCATCGGGGATATGAAGGAGCTACTCTTTGCATTTCGAAATCGCGATGGGCGAAACAGCGAAGAGCCTAATCGCACACGCCAAGTGTCCCCTTTGGATGGATGGTTGAGACTGTTTCTCGATACTGTGGGCCCGACTTTGAGCGCTTTCGGCGCTTTCGAGGTTCGAGGTTTTGAGATGCAGAATGACATGAAACTCTCACCCTTCGAACTCTCGAATGTCGAAACACCGACGCGACTAGATCTCGCGCCACGCGTCCTTTGGATGGATGGTTTCCATCCTCTCCTGCATACCCAATGGGCGCTATCCAATGCGCTAATCTCAGCGCGCCTCCTCTAGCCGCGATTTCCCGCCAACCGTCGATCTGCTCCCTTGGATAAATCTGGACCGTCAGCAACATAATTTTGCCCGCTCACTTGATTTTTAGCCCGAAACGGGGCTTTACGTGCTACGCTTGGGCGTTCTTCATGCAACCTGCAGACCTGGATGCTCTCGAGCCCAAGACAAGAATTGTCGCTAACAGATCGAATGGTCTTCAATGTTTGTCACTTTTTCTCTTGTTTCCTCCTCCATATAGGTTGCAAACATCTAACATACCTTCCTGAAGATCTTCTTCAACTGCATAGCTAAAATCTCTCTAACAACTACAACTCTTGGAATGCCTTGAATCTTTCCTTATTTCCCTTCCTCATCAATACATGTGATTGTCTTGTTGTAACAGTCTAGGACAGCATGATGTTTTTCCAACCAATCAATGCCATTTAGACAGTCATATGAACCCAACGGTATGATGTTTACATCTACCTTTGTGCTAATTCCATTCATGTATATCAAGCAATATTTAACCAACTCATTGATTTTCCTCTTATCCCCGTGGCTAACTGAACTAACCAAGATTTCTTATGCTTACTTCTTTGCAAGTGAAATATTTCAACAATGTTAGCATTTATGTAACTATGGCTAGCTCCATAATCAATCAAAATTGTTATGGGTTGGTTGTCAATCTTACCTTCCACTTCAATCATGGGTGATTGATACTATGCTTTCTTGTTGTCCATGGCTACATAAATCCTTGACATGCTTACTCCCATGTCTTCCACTATCTCAACCTCCTAAATGTTGTGGACGGTCCTTAGTAATTATCCTTTGTGAGGGTAGTCCTTATATAATTGATTTCCTCACATCCCTAACATTGAACAAGTTGTTTTCTTGGCCTTTTCCCAAATGAATATGCATTCTTTTTCTCATTTTGGGTTGCCTGGCCTTGTTGATTTGCTTGGGAGTTATTTCTGAAAAAATGGTGGCTTAAAACCTTTCTGCCTTTGATCCTTTTTCCCTTTTATCTTTTCATTCCAAGCCTTTTGTAAAACTAGCCTTCCTTTGCTTTGTTCATAAAGGTGTCTTTCTCTCCTTATGGGTTCTTCCAAGGTCTTGAGGTTGTCATAATGAATATTGTCACTATAGAAACAGGGTAACCCACTTAGAAACCTTTGGATTTTGACCTTCTCATCCTTGATGAAGTCGACATACTTCAACAATTCAAAGAATCTTTTCTCATATTCCTCCATTGTCATGGTTCCCAACTTGAGTTCAAAGACTCTTTCATTTTTCTTTCATAATAATGCTCGAACAAATATTTCTCTTGGAAATATCCTTTGAATTGCCGCCATGAGATCCTCTTCTCATCAAGGTTCTTGGCTTGATTAAGTTGATACCACCACATGGATTCCTTTCCTTGCAAGTAGTAGGTGGAAATTCTAGCTTCCACCCAGGAGGGGTAATCATGCAGCTAGAAATATTTCTTCATTTCCAACAGCCAGGCCTCGGCCTCTTCACCCTTCTGGTGTTCACCATTGAAAGTAGGTGGCTTGATTTTCTAGAGTTCACCCTGCAAGATGTTTGACTCATTACTTCTTCTTGCCTTTGAACAGAAGACACACTTGGGTTGCTTCCCAATCCTGAACTTGCATGAGTTATTCTAGTGGACTACCTTGGAGAATGATGGTGCCTTCTCATGCTTCTTGACTTCCTATCATTTACATGATCATCCCTTTTGTTATGGGATCTAGATGTTGATACTTGTCTAGCACTAGCTTCTTGCTTGGTGCCAGAATCCTTATTGACTCGCTTATGCAACATATTTAAGCTCTGAAGTATCTCTTCCTGAACCTTCATAATCCTTTCATTATCATCCATGTAGCTCTGCACTTTCCTATGTAGGCTTCTCATAGTGACAGGATCTTTCCTATCTCTTCTTCCATTTGACTTTGTCTCATCATTCCCCATGCTAACATGTAGACCTATGATCTTTTCCTCATGGTTGTAATATCCCTGGGCATCTTGCATAATTCCAGTCCTCATATAAGAACTAAATTTTCTTTATGTACCTATAATTCTGCAAGAAATGTGCATGTAATAATTATTGTTAGAACATGTGTATTATAAAACATTTCATTAATTAGAATACATGTTATTTCCTCATAAATTTATGAAGGACACATTGCATCAATTATCACTATGATTCCCTAGATTCATTCCTCTCTAAAATAGATTTTCAATGGTTGTACTCATGCCCCAATCCGATCTCTAAGATGAAAGTTATGGCTTCTTGAAAAAGTCATTTTCACCGCTTTATGTGCATTTTCTCTATTGGTGCAATTTTATTGAAATGTCAGCTTCATCAACTACAGAAGAAAATATGTCAGGAACTGGAGAGACATTTGTATAATACATAGATAACAATAACAACAATGAATTCACAGCAACTCTTAGAATTTCAATCTAATGTTCCAGTCAAAAACTACAACAATCTGGAATCTGCAGCTTTGTCATTTTTCATTCATTTTTCCAGACTTGGAATTTTTTACAAAACTGGTTATCTCTCGATATGTGCAAACTACGTCGTCGATCTCAGGTCAGAAGAAATATGGACCATTGATCTACTCCCTATCGGCCATCGGTGATTGAAATTCTCTCATGGTGTGCACAATACTTCCCCAAACTGTCGACCCGACCGTCGATCATCAACCCAAATCCTCGACAACCGACTTGCACACAAATCCAAACCGGATGACCTAGTCATTGGTCGTCTGCTATCGATGAACTTCCTTGGTGAATGGAAGTGTCAACAACTTTGGTCAATTCCCGACCATCATCCCATCGGCAATCGGCGATACCCAATGGTTATCGAATATGCTTTCCCAAATCAGACGATTTGACCATCGGCCACTGGCTACCTATATTGTATGATGTGGCAATTGTTGACTGGAACGACACATGGATGTTGACGTGTTGTGACACGTCATCTTGAGGTGTCAAATTGGGTGACATGGCATGACACATAATTGCTGATATGGCATGACATGTGGATGATGATGTCATCATCCTTATTTTCCCCATCGACCATCAACCAATTCTCTTGGACAACGCAGACACCTCGTTGACTTCGAATGGCATCGAACCATTGATGCATCAGCCATCAATGACTTCTCTTTCTTAATTCAAACACTTTATTGAATCGACCGGCGCCCAACCACCGGCCCATCGGCCATCGAAATTTCCACCAGCTCTCTTCCTCTTGACCTGTCCAACCCAAGGAATGTACCCCTTCATTGATCTCAGTCCCTCGGGCATCCCATTTGTTTATTAGGGTCTCTCTGGCATGGGTAGCTAGGAATATCTCAGCTGGGAACTCAAGGGAAAATGTTGCTAGGAAAACTATCAGCAAACCAACAACAAACACTTGTTGTTTTAGTGCAACTCACACAAGAGTTCACTCTTCAATCCTGACAACCTGGCTCTTCAGTTTTCCAGCTCCAATTCGCTCCAATTACGCTCCAACTTGCTCTAGAATTTTCCCTCCATGGTTGTATCAGCTTCAAGATTTGTTTCTTTCTCTTCATGCACAAAAACTCTCTGTAAAACTGTTGTCCCAACCCATACGAATTTCCTCCCTTTGGCTTACCTTTCTTGACTCACACTCTTACCCAAGCTAATTTTACGCAACCTCCATGTGCCCAATAACTTTGGGATGTGACCACTCACACCCACCCTCTTATATGTATTCAATGATTAGCTTTGGGAACACTCAATCATAAATTGGAAGGTTCGTATACAAATAGAAAATTTAGGAAAATGGGTTAAATTAATATACATGGGTATTTCCCCCTTGGACCCCTCTTGGCCATTATCCTAGACACTCCCCTCTCTTGTGGATTAATTCAGCCCCCATCTCTTATCCATGTCTCATTGGCAATTGACATCACATTTTATTATTAAAACATTGAAATACAATTTGCATATTACATCGCTTTGGTAGTAACCACACATTATATCTACATAAGCATTAATCAAATCGGAAATTATAATGGAGACATTACAGTGAATACGCTAAACTAATGATACAATGGGACATGTAAATAAATTGTGATGTGAGAAATGGCATGTAGACTTGTAAGGGTGAACATCCCAATGAGAAAAGTGATCTCATTGTCAAAATAGAGGTGTGGCATTCACATCCAGCATGTGCCAACTAAAGAGAAAGAAAAACGCAGCACGAGTTCCGAGTCTCTTAGCTTTGTTATGGTTTGGTGTCTTTTTTCTAGTATTGCTTATTAAACGCTGAAAAACAATGGGAAAAAGTATGAAATTTTGAAGCATGTGATCACCTTCATGGTCATATGGTGTGTTGGACTCGTCTTGCCAAATATTCTCCTATCGCTGGGAGTCACAAATGATGAATCGACCAAGTGGTTTAGTGAGGAGCAAGTCTCAAAACACGTAAAGAAGAAGGCAACGAACCCAAGGAAACAACTCAAAGAAGGTCAATGAAAAAGGTAGCGTCCAATTCCAAGAGGGTACTATGTTTATTTATTTTCTTTATTGGCCTGGTCATTTGTCTATTGGAAAAACGCATGGAGTGATTCAAATTGGGTACGAAGTTGAGTATAAAAGTCTTAACAAATGGGTCTATGTTTTTTGTTCTCTTCAAAGATTTTCATTATAAAAGTGCCAAAGGAATCTAAAATTCCTCTTAATGTAATGTAGTTTTTGTAGACTCAAAGTCTATTTTGGAATGTTAAGTCAAAGTCGAGAGTTTATGAATGTAAAGAGTCGTGGAAAGTGAAGAATTATGTTATTTGTCATGAAATTTGAGAATATATAAAGTTCAAACAAGTCAATGTTAAAGGTAATCTAAAATTCTTTGGGTATGTAGAAAGTTTGTGGGAGTCAAATTCAAGATGGATTTTGTTGATGTTTTGTCAATGTAAAACATTGAATTAAGTCATTGTAAAAGGAACTTGAAGTTGACAAGAGTAAGGAAAACTATTGAATGTAAAAAGATTGAGTTAAAAGTTGAGAGTCTAAATTGAGAACAAAAGTTTAAAGATAAGATCTTGATTATGTATTGAAGTCTTACTTATGTAATAAAGTGAGTCAAGTTAAATTTGAAAGAAATTGAAGTCAAGTAAAGTTTAGTGATGAAAATTCATCAAGAAGGGTGCATGATCGATGTTACCGGACACCCTAAATTAAATTTATGAGTCTAAGTCAATATGAAGTCTCTTGATGTAAAATGTTAGAGTCAAATGAAAAGTTGAGAGTTTATCCAGGTAAGACTAATAAATTTTAGTTATGTCATTTTCAAAGTCAAGTTGAAAGAGCCATAGTAAATTGTCATTATTGAGAATCAGGATGAAAGAAAAGTCAGGTTATTGTTTTTACAAGATTGAGTCTAGGTTGAAACTGGCCATTTCGATAATAGACAAGTTTTTTTTTGTTTTTTTTTCAAGTATCTGACGTTACAAATCAAAATCAATGACAAAGTTAAGTTGTCTTGTTGGATATTGTACAAGAGACATGTTTTGTAAGAAGATTTTAGGTGTCTTGTTGATGGAAGATGTCCCATCTACAAGAAACTATTTTATGTAGGTATTAGAGTGGAATATTCAGGATTGATCAAGAGATGATCGATGAAAAGAGAAGATGATGTTGACTCTGTGACAGAGAAATGCAAGCAAGTGAAGATTGATGCAGAAAGAGGAAAGGATGCATATTCAAGAGAACGAGATATTTGTGGTAGAACCTCATGGCAAGAAAGATGTAACAGAAAGGAAAATAACTTCCAGTTGCGGTTGGGTAGAAGTTGTTGAGGCAGATTCACAATCGTGATGTGGGTAGAGTTGTCTAAAGAAAGGAGCAAGCAAATCTCTTGAGAGAAAGGAAGCTCAAAAGGTTCTAGTGGAAGGAACCAGGAATACCGAAAGGTCAATTTTAGGAGAGAAGCTTGGTGAGGTATTGTGTAGCAGGGTGAAACAAACTTGTTACTGCAAAGGTTATTTGCAGCTCACATTGAGTGTGGAGAAGCTCACAGAGGAAGAGAGGGAAATGACTATGGATAGTCAAACAAAGGGTTCGAAATGAAGCCATAGAAAAGTAGCAAAAGACATGGAGTCCATGACAAAAGAAGATGATAGAGAAATTTGAAGCAAATGGAATCTTGGACATGAACAAAAGAAGCAAAAGACAAGGGCATAACAAATGATAAAGCAGTGAAAGAAAAGCAACAAGGATAAGGAAGAAAGAATATAACACATACAAAGAATATAACACATACCCAACAAGAAGGAATAAGAAAGCAAAGCAAGGTAAAGAATAAATAGTATTTTGTGTTGATGTAGATGCAATAAATCCATGAAAGAGACATCCCTAGAAATTTAATGGTCCTTGAATAATGTTTTTGATGAAGGTCTAGGTCTTGTGTTTGTATAAAGGCTATATTTCTGAGTTAAAATTTTGAAATTGTATGTACCTAATGTAAGCCTAATGAGGCATGTATTCCCCATAATTGGTTAATTTCATGGTACTCTAAAAAAACATATTGTAATGATTTGTGGTTAGCTGAAACCATTGATGTAATGAAAGCCATGAGAGAGAATTTTCTCAATCATGGGAAAAACCGTTGATTTGAGGCAGTCCACACCTGGCAGAAACGTCGATCTGAGGAAGTCAGTCGGATTTCAAGTCATGAAAAAGGTGCTTGTGTAGTTGAGCATGGAAGGGAAATTGCAAGTTATGAAAAAGGAACTTGCGTGGAGAAAGTTATGAAACAAAAGTTTGCGAGTTGACAGGGAACTCATGGAGAAGAGTCCATGAATATTTTTTGTTCCTTAGGAGTTTGATGCAAGAGCGTCAAGAGCATGGTTACGGGTATGTCAAAAACCCAAGATGAGGACGATGATGATGGTGATGCTGGGGGGAATAAAGGTACAAGTATGCAAACATGTGATGGAAGAATGGTTGATGAACCATGTATGAGAAAAGGTTTCCTTGAGAACCAACGAATACAACAGTTGGTGACCCATGTACTCTGGTGAATGGGTTTTCATATGGACTTCAAAAAACATTGTCTTTTGCAGGTACAAGATGAAGAATATCGAGGATGAAGAAGGAAGAAGACCAAAGGTCGTAGAAGACTTAAGATGAAAACGGGACCAGAGAAGACCGAAGATGATGATGGCCTAATGGGATCACTAGTATTGGTTAGTGGGGGAGTATGATGAAATAACTCCTACTTGTGATCATAAATAATTAATAAATTAAATGATGGCTTCGTAATGAGGTAGACTAATTCTAGAAGTCTATGTGAGTGTGACAAATGAGGGGAATTGAGTGGATTTAATGATGGATATCTCTTGAAATATTCATGTAGATGAGTTGAGAGATTCATGGATTTAATGTGGAGGAAGTTGTGGAGGTAGTTATGGAGATGGTTTGAACCAACCATCTAATTATGTCATAGTTTTTATGGTCACTTATTGTTATAAAAGGGACCATTTGTACACTAAATAGACACATGGGAATGATTTGATAATAAAATCTCCCCTTCAGGGGTTTGGGGAGTTTATTTTCATGTGTCCCTTGCTTTGCAAAACGCAGTATGTGTGTTTTTAATTCTGCTACAACTCTGATGTCATCATTTGTTTTTATTATTTCCATAGTAGCAGATCCCCTTTGAGTATAAGAACATTACACTTCTTTCCCCTCAAACTTATACTAGGCAACATCTTTTTTGTTGTGTTCACCCACTGATGTGCATTTTCTTAGGAATATACACCATGATTAGGCTTACAAGTCATTAATTTAATTTACAATTTTTGTTTCAATCCACAGTTAGATCTATTGTGTACATTAACATGCATAATTTAAAAATATATATATAGTCAATATTCCTTCAATATTATTGTTGTTTTTCTTATTATTTTTCTCTATGCGACCATCACAATATTGTATCTCAAATTTCATCTAGTTCAACGATTCTCCTAAGAAACACACTCCACAAAAACATGTATTTCATCTTTAATTCCTTAGGATCCCATGCCATTATTGCTTTTTCTATATAGTCTTCATTATGTACTATAAAACATAGCTCAAACTCACAAATTCAACTTGAATGCCCCCAAATTGTTGAGTATTGATTGTTAAAAGTTGAGCTACAAGCTAATTAACCATATTTGTAAAGGAGATCACCTCACTCACACTTGCCTCGGGATGGAGGATGTTCAACGATGGATGGTTCAGCAAGAAGCTTGGCAACCTTTTGTGCTTACTCATCCTTTTCATCCCCAACAATAGCAAATGGTTGTTATTAACCTTGCACCTCCACAAGGGGGCACTACATCGAATGCCATTGTCTACATGTGTGAAGGGGACATTAATTTGAAAACAAGAGCTCATAATTATGAGGCTCCTGAGACTAGATAATCTGACGATGTAGTAGGATGTAATATCCCCCATAAATTGGATAAATTTTCTTATATGTTATATACTCGCATATCTACATCAACCTGAATCAGACATTCATTGAAACAGGTTGGTTGTTTAACAACAACAAAAACAACCTTACAATGATCAAAACACAACATTTAACATGAAAAAGAAAAAATAAATAAATACACAATTACAACCATAATATATCTAACAGACTCAAAAATAAAATAATATAACTTATACAATAAAAATAACAAAATTTATTCATAAATCTCAATATCATTATAGATAAAAACAATGAAATGAACCAAGCCAAATATATATTCATTCATCGTTGTAAATAAATACATGATGCAAAATCCATATCATCTCTCATATGCCAAGCACCGTGAGTATCCTTATGTTAATCACTCCACACTCTCTCAATATAGTCGTAGCCATTCAACAAACTCACAACTTCTTTAACAAATCCTTTATTTTTGATAAATAAAACAATCCTTACTTATATCGCTTTAATGGAATTTGTTCTATACAAAGATATCTTAGATTGGACTTTTAACTTAGTATGTGGATTTATATTCTTTAACAAATCTTTTGTTTTTGGTAAATAAAACAATCCTTACTTATATCACTTTAATGGAATTTTTTCTATACAAAGATATTTTAGATTAGACTTTTAACTTAGTATGTGGATTTATATGGACAAAATGTTATCTAATAAAAAAGGTTGGCTAAAAAAAATCCTCATTTTTCAATAGTGTTGTATATATTGTATATTTATTTTTATTAAATATACACATTATTATATTGAGAGTAGCAAAGTGCTTTACAGTTTAGTATAGTTTAGTATGGGGAGATGTTGAAACATTAGTGGGATGAGGCGTTAAATAATTCACTTAATTATAAAAAAAATAAAAAAATAAAGTTCACTAAATTAAAAAATAACAATAATAATAAATAATAAATAAAAATCACACGTTAAGAAATTGGATCCCTCTCTATGCTTAATAAATCTAAGTTTAACATGGATCTACGTTGGTATCTCGAAACATAGATAATAACATGAAACTTACTACATTGAAACATAGGTAATAACATGAAACTTACTACGTTGAAACGTAGGTAATAACATGAAACTTACTACATTGTTTAAATTAACAAGTGGTTGGTATTCATGACCTAATTTATAATAAGACTATGTTGCTTAATCAGTAATGTTATAGTTGTTCTTTGAGATAAAAACTAGCTTCTTAGAGGTTTTGGACTCCAAATTGACAATTATTCTTATGGTATTGAAGACTAAGATCTCATATTAAATAATTCTTTCCACAAAACTCATTTTTAATCATAGTAAGTCCAAAAAAATGTAAAAATACTCCTCATTGTATTGTTGGAGCTAGGTTTGGAAGTTGATTATCTATTAATGGATTTAGTCTCCCTTTAATGTTTAGCTAAAGAGGACCATGTTGAAAGGATGACCTATTGAATAAGAGCAAGAGGACCATTTTGAAAGGATGACCTATTGAATAAGAGCAAGTTGATGGATTTAACATATCATTTTGAGTTTGTTTGAATCTTATTTTTTATAACTTTTCGCTACATCAAAAGGGATAAAATATTCTCTCCCCCATTGTTCTAAACAATATTAACTCCCTTGCATAGATGATTTTAGGGGCTAAATTTCGCCAATGGGTTAATTTTCCATAGTTTTTCCCAAAAAAAGTTTCGCCAATTTCCATTTTGTCTAAAAATAATTCGCCCAAATTCCTTAGAATAAAATTATTTTACCTTAAAAATCGTCAAAATTTTATAGAAACTATATAAAATCCTTCGAAATTTGAATGTTTTTAAAAAACTATGGCCAAATATTTTATATTTTGCATATTAAGGACTAGTAAAATTAGTCCATATTTCTACATTTTAATATAAATTTTCATCCTTAAAATTATCCCTGCAAATCTCTTGAAAAACTTTCATATGCATTCACACACTCTATATTAAAAATGATTATTAACATTATCATGATCTTGGAATTCATTAACAATGTGATACCTTAAATCTTCCATATGCTTTGAGAGAAAACTCTACCAAACTTTGAATAAACTGCTAAATAACTTTTTTTCATCAAAATGGTACATTGATTTACCCAAAAGTTACATGACTTACTTTCTCATTCTCATACAAGTTTATAAACTTTCAAATGTTAAGCCATCTTGACTTTATCACATGTCCTTGTCACACAGGACAATACCAAGATACTTTAATATCCTCAAATTAAAAAAATACTTCAATACTTCTCTATGGTCAACAAGCGAAAAATTAGCCTTTTGAGAAATGGAGGGAAAACCCTTTAGATAAATATAAGCCATCATCATTTTTTTCCTGATAAGCTTACGGTGTAGCTTGAGTGTGTCATGGTCTAACCAAATACAGTGATAAAGAAAAAGGTATGGTAGTCTTAGACCAATAGATGATGACTATGAGAGATTAATATGTATATTCAGATAAAACCATGATAACATGACAATGGCATTTCAGTAGAGACAGACAGATCAAATTGAGATGTCTTTGAAAAAAAGGATCATGGTCATTATGTGGCAGGTGAAATGATTATGTTAAATCCTGGCAATAAGTTTGTTTGGATATGTTCAATGGTTGACTTCAAACATAGAAAGATCCCTTGCATTATAGTGACCACCACCATGTGGTGGTAATGATGCCAGGCTAATTATTAGCAATCGTTGACTATCAAGATCATACATGTGTCGTATAACATTTGATATTTTGGTTTTCTTAATGATTATTATATAGACCCTATGGAGTTTATTATTGTCAAATTGGACTCCTACTTAGCTTCATTATTTAATGTATAAAGTACAACCTTTATCAAGTAACATGAATTTAATTTATGTAATCTATACTGGGGCCACCGACCATATCTCACCCTTCAGTTTTTTAAATCTATGCTCTCATCATGACACTGGAGATTAACTTTCTCATCCCACTCTCCTTTACATAAAGGGGAAAACATCATGTACCTTTATTGTCTCTCTATGACCTCCCTTCACAAGACCCATGTGGTTTGGGTAGTTGTCTTTTGTGTAGAGACTTCTACATAAGCTTGACACTTGCCCTCTGACGTCCCTGGTGTTGTAATTCCACCTAACAAACATTTTGAGGTCACTCTAAGGAAATGCATGAGGTTCTCTGGTCAATATTGATGGCTAGTTTTTCTAAAAGTGTGCTGTCATTTTCATATATATATTAAAAATTATTCAATTTATTGCATATAAACCATATGGATAACGACTTTCTAAGGTGGGGGCGGCGCTACTTATTTGATATTATGTGTAATTTAATACGAGTTTAACGACTTTCTAAGGTGGGAGCCGCGCTATTTATTTAATTTTATGCGTAATTTAATACGAGTTTATGATGTGTAAGTGACATAACTCTACCAAATTAATAACAAATGCTTTCACATAAAATGTTGCATGTGAATACACTCCAACAATATATGTTATAATGAGTATTCGTTTATTTCCGTCCAATGGCATAGAATTTCAAGTAAACAAATAATGGAACATAATGAGATTGTTCCCCACCTCCCCAAGTTTACTTAGTATAAGATGCTATATATTTATTTATAATATTAAATTTGCCATTGTGGAATAATAAAAGTATAGTAGTTTGTCTGGTGCAATATTATACTTAAATTAAAGATGCCAAGCGTGGTAGTAAAAATACAAATATATTGGAAATGTGGAATATAATTTACATCAAAGATGCGAAGCGTGGGAATAAAAAAGTAAAAACCTTAAGAATAAAATATTATATTTTAATATAGTCATTTGATGTAACGAGGTAGATTGCTTTATGTTTTATCTATTAGGTTTTGATACCTAATTGGGTTTATTATATTTAAGTCATTTTATTAAATATTAACTTTTCGTATTGGAATGTTGATATTCTTCTTCTTTAATATAAAAATATTTTATTTTTTTTAATTCAAAATTTTAAAATTTTATAAATATGTTTTTTTTTATTACTAAATTACGGAATTTTGTCAATGCTCTATACAAATATATTTTAATTTTAAATTTATAAAGTATCTAGAGGGATTAAAACTCTTCAGGTATTTCTCGTATAGGTGTTATGTCAGTTATCATGAACATGCACTTGGAGGGAGTGTGCCTAGCCACTTGGCGACTCGAGCTCCCAGACAGACGCGTGGAGGGAGCATCCCATATCTACCAAGGCTCGTTTGCTATGTTCATTCAGTGTATGAAGTGTGTGAAGGGTGAGGAGTTATTGGCTAGTAGTATAGTTGATGGGCGGGAGAATTACTGCAAGGTCATTCCAACAATTATGACGTTTAATTTGCACCATCGAACAGGTTGTTTCGAGATGACCTCATCACAGGCTGGTGGGCAGTTACATACTGCAAGCTTGGCCTTGACGTTTATTTCCATTCGAATTTGTTGGTATTTGATGGTGAGAACATCGGTCCCCCTACCTAGTGTTGTCGGGATTCTTCCTTGCATGATGTCACTCATTCGGGAACGAAGGCATTCTCATAGGGGAAGGGGGTCTCATCGACGGACTGGTGTGCAACAAGGTGATATGGTGCATTATGTCAATGACATGGAGAGGGTGGGTAGTGTTCAACTGACCCAAAATGATGTTTGGAGTGGAGATCTAGAAATTTCGGATGATGCTTTGGTTTGGGGGTGTAAGGTGGAATGGTTTGAAGATGGTGACGGGACCAAGGATGATGTCGCTCAGCTGGTCAATGCACCTTTATGGAAGAGCACGGTTCAGAGTGGTGTTCCTAATGAGACCGAAGTTCTAAAGGAAGGTGTCTCGCCCTCTCAACCCTTGAAGTTTCTGCCAAAGGACAAACGTCATGACAACACAACGGGGAATTTTCATATGGAGGAGGACCACTTGAAGCTTATCTTTGAGGTACATGGTGAGGTTGCTGACTTAAAGTTTAGGGTTGAATAGTTGGACTAAAAGATCACTCTATTGTTGGATCTTTGATCTCGCCAAGCACGGCATCAACCTGCACCGGAATTGTCTTCCCAAGACGTAGTCTTCCTAGATATGCTTATCACCCTGCAGTCTTGTCGTGTGGTTGATCCACCTGATGGACAAGTCTGTCACTCAACTTAGTAACTGGTATTTTCTTTCTAGATGGTTTTTCATCCCATCCTTGCAGTTTTAGCTTCAAGTATTAGTTTTGTTTTGATGTCTATACTTTATTATCTATCAGGGATCAATATAAAACACTTGCGGCTTTTTTGGCCCCCTAGGGATGCTTAATTTTTGAACTATGCTTGGGTTGGATTGGTTTCCTTTCATGGCGACCGAAGCTCAAGAAGACTGTATGTGTAACTTTTTTGTTTACTAGAAGGTAGTACAATTTTCTTACTTAAAAATAAATAAATAAATAACTCTTGAGGTATAATTTTTTTTTATCATTAAGATGGATTCAAGTTGGTTGTATTCTTGCTCAACTCCATGGAAATCATAGCTATTAACTTATGTAGATATGGGATATGTAAAAATACAATTTGAGGTGTAAATTTTTTTATGGTTTAACATAGATATAGGGTGGTTGTAGTCTCATTCAACTGAATGAGAACTCACAACTATAAATAGAAATATTATCTTAACACGAAATATTAATAGAAATAATATATATATATATACTCAACCAAAGGGAGAGGCTTGAACGCCAATATCACCATTAA
>ML786106.1:178685-209874 GCA_009831015.1 Picea engelmannii
TTTATATATATATATATATATATATATATATATATATATATATATATATATATATATATATATATATATATATATAGGAATGAGTAACTCATAGACTTGACTTGCCAAGGGTCATACGAGTCATCTACCCTTCTAGCTTTATAAGAAGGGGTCAACATGTCTACTTTGAGAGAATTGAACCCGAGTGGGAAAAATAACAAACATGTTACCCAACTACCCAAACTATAAACCCGAGACTATATTAAATAAAAATATATTTCTATATAAAAGAGAAATATTTAATATATTAAATATTTCTCTTAAAGAAATATTTTTATTTCAATTTTTATTTTTATTTACTAATATTATTATTATTAGTTATAAATATTATATTGTGTTTTATAAATATTATATTGTGTTTTATCCTCCATATTATCTTTAAAGAAAACATTGCCTATTCCTTTTGCTTTACATTTTCTATGCTTTGACCTATTGTCTTGAAAAGAAAACATTGCCAATTCCTTTTGGTTTACATTTTCTATGCTTTGAAAAATTGGATTTCTAAGTTACTTTATCTATAGAAGACAAAAATGGGTCTCTTATGAATACTCAAATGCAAGGCTACTTTTTCCATTTATTTCTTACTCTATGGAATTTTGCTCACATGTTTTCTTGGCTTTATATGTGCTTACTCGTTTTTCTACTTGGCTTTATATGTGCTTACTCGTTTTTCTACGGTCCTTTGAAGTTTTCGTTTAAGTTTGTTCACTTAGATTTCTTTTTTTCTTATCCTCTTATAGAAAATTTAATATCTACATATTTTATTTTATTTTAGCTCCATGAGATCCTTAGTTGAGTATAGTTGATTGTGTTTGTTATGTGAGGAAGAATTCTTTATTTACACTATGTATATTTGTGTTATTTATTTGGGTGGTTTTTTTTTCATAAATAAACAATTTTTGGTCTATTATGTCTTTATATACTCTTTTTTTTACATGAAAATTGTGCATTATATTAGATAATGTAATCAGTTTACATTGTCGATAGTTCCTTACAATCCAAGTACAAGCCTTTTCATAATGCTCCATCTGAGATAGTTATATCTTAAAAGATATCATTACAAACTGATCAGAAAAATAAATCAAAAAATTGCAGCAAAAAAAGGATAGCTACTCCACTATCATATTCAATACAAGGAGTCTATCCACTTATAAATTCCCCAAAATTTCCTATTACTTCCACAGTCTTCAGAAACCAGAAATCAAAAGACTCCATGCTAGAAAAGTTTCAGGTGGTAGGTTGGCCCCTCATGTCCATTGATAAGATGATTGTAGATAATGGTTCCAGGTGGATCTATAAGAGCCTTTTTATAAAGAAAATATGCCTCCTGATTGTCTTCTCTATATACATTATCAAAGATGACTGTAGTGAAAAGCTTTTTTAGTTCAATCACTCGCTCTTTCCAGCATTCGATAGAGCATACCTCCAAGGAACCAACATTATTTAACCAATCAATAATAACTTTGGAGTCTCCAAGGATAAGGATATCTGAAATCGCCAACCTATGGGCCAAGGTGAGAATAGCCCAAGCCCCCAAGAGTTTGGCTCTTGTATTAGTACCCCTACCACAGTTAAGGGACCATCTATAAGAACTATGCTCATTCAGGGATATTAAGCCCCCAACACCACTTATTTCTTTGTTCCTCTGTGATGCCCCATCAAACCAACCCATTATTCTATTCTTCTGTAGAACATAGCCACTTCTTCTTACTGCAATTTTTGGACTTTTTGAGTTATGACTCGCTACAGCAACTATGGAAAGAAAAAGAACTTTCTCCATGGATGGAACTTTGGATTCAAAAATATCTAAATTCCTTTCAGTCCAAACAAACCAACAAATATAAGCAGGTGTGGTAGGATAAGTTGAGTTCCTAGTACACCAAGAGTTAAAACAATCCTTTACAGATGTCCCCGACCAGCCATAATGAACTTTAAGATGAATACAAGTTTTTCACCAAATGGAAGCCGTAAAAGGACATTGAACAAAAAGGTGGAAGGTTGATTCTTCATTACCTTTACACAGGTAACAATACTCGGGTCCTTGCCATCCACGCTTAAGAAGGTTGTTCCAGGTGAGGATCTTATCTTCCATGAGCAACCAAGTGAAAAGATTTAATTTTAACTGACACTCCCATGACCAGATCTTCCTTTTTGCTAAATCATTGTTCTTTTGCCACAACTTCGCAGCCAGAGCGTTATAAATATTCTTTGTAGTTATTATGCATGTTCCATCCCCGCCCGTCCATCGAATCTCATCTAATTCATCAGTTGGAGAAATGCCCGCGACAGACAAGTGGATTCTATAATTTTCCCATTATGTAGCCAGTGTGCTCGATAGACCCAAATATGTACTAGTAACCCAATTAGCAACGGTCAACCCTGTAGTAATGGCTCCTCTCACTTGGTAGAGGTAATGAACTTGTTGTTCATTTAGATGTTGAATCAATGCATTTGAAAGGAACACATCATCTCCCATGCCCAAGATAGCATCTTGACTGACCAAAATGTCTACCCCATTCCCCGATTTCCAAGCCAACCATCTAACAAGTAAAGGAAGAGCATTAAGTAAGTTTTTCCATGTTTGTAAGCCAACCTGAGATGAAGGAGCTATAGATCGGAGCCAAGTGATTACTGGAAGATGAGGTAGATATTTATCCTTCAAGACACGGTTCCATATCCCCAGATGCATCAAGCCTCGCCATAACGGTTTAGCCACTAAGGCCCGAGAAAAACAGAATATATTTCAGATATACTCACGCATACGAGTTTTTCTATCTTCCCTTTCCTTTGTGGGCCATTCACTTTTATAACACTTTTTAACTTATTTGCTTCAATGGAGATGTGATGAATTCTCTTTAATGACAACTTCTTATGGAGATGTGATGGATTTTCTTTAATGACAACTTGTTCATGAAAACTCTATCTCCAAAATAATTATCTTTTTCTTTGTCTTTTTAAGGTGTTGTTTAAACGTTCTATGTTTTGGTATTTTTGGTTGGAATCCGGTGATATAAATATAGGTGAAATTGCAATTTTCTATTGTTTAAATTGCATTTATGAATGTATAAATGGATTCACGGTGCTGAAAAACCCCTGGGGAACTTGGACTATACAAATTTAACCATTCAAATCTTCAAATTCAACAATTTCTTGTCGGATTTCGGATGGATTTCGGGCAAAATTAAATGGATAATATCCCCAGAAAAATCCAAAATGTAGAACGTTTGGACTACAACTTTTTTACATTTTCCTAAGTTAAATTTAAGAAAATTATCCAAGATTACTTGAAGGACAAACTTAAACATCAAACTAGTTACTTTAACTTCTTGTAAACACAAAATATCAAGATATGAATCTATATTTATAATTCTCTAGACCACAGATCTATGCCAATGGTCCATTCCATGAAACCTTCACTACAAACTAAATACAAGTTTGAATTCCATCTTCTCCTTGTCTTCCTGGCGTGTCAAGGAAGTAAAAGGTTTAGAAAGGTTGCATTCTACATCTTAGGCAGTAACCAATCATTTAAGATTGTATTGCTTGATTTTTTTTAGTAGTATTATACACCAAGTGTTAGCTAAGATTAATCAAATGTGGGGGTGGAGATTAGGCCCTATGACCCCCATCCCCTATGGCTTAGCTGCTTGGAACCATCTAGGAAAATCCCTACCCATCGTAGGGCCCATAAATTTCTTTTGAGTTGGTTCGAAGCTAGATTGAGAGGTTGGTTGGGGCTAGTGAGACCGAGAAGTCGAACACTTCTTTACAACATTTACCCATTCTTCATTATCATCTTTGGGCAAGGCCTGAGGGGCTTGACCTTGTACATTAATGACATTACTACTTGCATTTTCATTTTTTTCCAAAAGTGGAAAGCCTTAATCCTATGATGTAGGATTAGGTACCTAAAAGAATTGTTGGGGAGGTTGATGTATTATACTAATTAACTCATGATTCTCCCTCTCCTCAAATATACACATTCCTTAAGGTCCTTAGAAATATTGATCCTGAAACAAACCCTTTTTGGGGGATGTGAGTTGAAGAACCATGATAGTTCATGACATGTGAACTTATCAATTAGTGTAGAAATGCATTATAGAAAATCCTAGTTAAAGAGAACCTAATTGTTCACTTAACGAAATCATCCTTCATTATTTACTAATAGGAATTGATTATAATGGATGGATGATATGAAATACAATTGATGTGTATATAAATACAGGTTGGGGTGATAAGTCATGTCTTTTGAGAAAATACACAACTTATCATTATTATAACATAAATATATACTAATGACCTACATGACTATTATTAAATAATAAATTTGTATACAATATTACATTAATGATAATATACCACGGGTATATTACACTAGTACTAACCAAGCAACAACGTTAAGAGGCATCTTTAGTCAAAAAAAAATCATGCCATTCGACAAGGATATATAGGGTGTACTAACACATCCATGGACCGCAAGAAATCACTTCATGACATTGACTTTCTTCAACAAACGTAAATTGAAAAAATCCCTTAGTCAATCTTTGAATAGTCATACAAATCCACCCATAGAAACTCTCAAACCTTAATCACAACTTCCTATGAGAAGCGATGCAAAAAATACCTTGGCAATGTGCACTTTTTCAAACTATCGCAATCAACAACAAATTCATAATATTGAATATCAATAAGAAATCCAACAAATTACATTGCAAATATCCTTTCAAATGAACTTATACAAAGAATTTGATGGTGTCATTCTTACTGATTTCATAATCGCTTACTCCTTGAATAATTGCCAAAATTATAGGATCGAGCAATAGGGTGACTATATTAATACCCCTGATGCCTCATGTGAACACCAAACYAACCCAAAACAATAAATACAAAAGAATAACCCATTAATTTAGCCTTAATCAACAAATCTTAACAAAATATTCTTTCACATTAAAAACCCTAGCCTCATAACCTCATTAACCCCTTAAGACCAAGTATTTTGAACCTTTTAAATTATTTATCAATTCCACATCCACTACATTAATGTAAACAAAATCCAATCATATTATAATTTTACGCAACAAAAATATCTTAAWAAAATTAATCACCTACTCACAATTTTTATGATATAAAATAAATAACAAATAAAACACAATAGTAATATAATAATATAGTTTTTTATCATATAAAATAAGTAAACAATAAAGCACACTAATAATTTAATATAATAATGTAGATGAATCCAAAAAAAACACACNAAATTAATTAAAATAATAAATAAAACACAATAATTATATAATAATATAGTTTTTTTATACTATACAATAAGTAAACAATAAATCACATTAATAACATAATATAATAATGAAGATGTTTTACCTTCAGCACCAAAAAAAACTTATATAATTATACAAAAGCCCAATTTATATTACATTTTAATAATGAAATTAATTAAAATAATAAATAAAACACAATAATTATATAATAATATAGTTTTTTTATACTATACAATAAGTAAACAATAAATCACATTAATAACATAATATAATAATGAAGATGTTTTACCTTCAGCACCAAAAAAAACACAATTATACAAAAGCCCAAACTTATATTACATTTTAATAAAGAGTTTAATGTGAGATTAATTAAAATAAGATATTAGGTGTTATTTGAGGGAAAATATGTCTTTGTTGCTTAAAAATATAATATGCAAATATTTTTTAATTAAAAAAACACTATGGACTTTCTTTGCACTCATGAATCAAATATACTAAGTAGTTGTTTTACCTAATCCAAAAATCACAACTATTCATACATTTAAGTAATCCTCTTAAAATAGTTTAACACGAAATTAATTAAAATAATATCTTATTTAGGAGTTAGCAAAACAATAAATATAAAATCGAACAATATGGATAACGACTTTATAAGGTGGCAGCTCCGCCATCTATGTGATGCGTAAGTGACATAGCTCTACCGAAATTCCAACAAAATGCTTTCGGTAAAATGTCATGGGCTTCATGTGAAAAACAATATGTTATGATGAGTGGATTTACTTTTGCTATTCGTTTTGTCCTCTTATAATGAAGGCAATAAAGACCCTTAGAGTTTCAAAGGTAAAAATAATGAAACGCCATGTGAATGTTCCCCGCCTCTAGTTACCCATTAGTATATTTTGACTTAATATTTGAAATTTTACCAATGTTTCTATTAACTTTTTAAATGCTTCGATTTAGTATTTTGGTTAAAAAAAAGTCATATTCATATTGAGTTTGATCCTCAACCATGTTTCATGTTTGTGCATCATTGTAACTTATGGGTTATAGGTACTTTAGTGAATGCTTTAGTCTTAAATTTTGGTTAAGATTTTATATCCATAATTAGTTGGTATTAAGTTTGATGGTCTTTACAATGTCTATGCATCCTTACAATTGTATGAGTTGAATTTCTACCAATGACATATGTAAGTTATTGAATGCTCTGATCCAAGATTTTGGTGAAAAATCCATATTCATAGGTAGTCATCTTTGAGTTTAATCTTCTTTATAGTTCTTGTGCATTGTTACAACTACATATATAACTTCATGGATTGAATTTCTACCAAAGGCGTAGGTACCTTGTTGAATGACGCGATAGTGCATTTTAATTAAGGACCCATATCCGCATGCAGTTACATATGCATTGTTACAAAATTAAGGACCCATATCCGCATGCAGTTGCATATGCATTGTTACAACTCCACATACTGTCCTATGAGGTTGAATTTTTATCAATGGTATGGGTGCTTTTTAAATGTCCTAGTTTGACATTTTGGTTAATGACCCATTCATAAGTAATTGGTCTTGAGTTTGGTCTCCCATTGTATCTATATGTCACTACAATTCCTTAAATTAAATTTTTATCTTAAATGTAAAAACTTTGTTAATTGCCTTAATATGATAATTTAATTAAAAACCCACATTCATTTATAGTTGATGTTAAATTTGAAAGTAGATTTTATTGAATTAACCTAAGAAAATGTTTGATTGCTATCTTTTTTCTTTAAAGACAAGATTTTAATTATAATTAAATACAACTTAAAGTTTTGTTATTAACTTGGAAGGAAAGGTAACATTCAAGTTCCCTTTAAACCTAATAAACACCAATAACATAGAGGAAATGTTAACAGTAAATAAAGGATCCGACCATAACAAAAGAAGGTATCTAATAAATATATTATCATGGGATACTAAGTTGACCATAGAATTAATCCATAATATTATTAGTCTAAATTTCATTAATATTAATAAAATATAACTTTATTTTATATATATATATATATTAAATTATTATTATGAAAGATCATTAATTAAAATTGTTTAGGATTTATATCTAATTTATGTATATTGGTGTATATTTATAAATATAAGTATAAGTATTAATATGTTATTTAGTAAGATTTGAATTTTGAAAGAATATATTAATTATCCATTTATATCCAACAAACCACTATTAACAAATTTATATTTTTTTTATTTCAAAAAACTTATTAACACAGTATATACAAGATATGCAAGAACATTTATAACAATAAGTTGAATGGTCTTTATTTTCATGCAATAACTACTCTGGTCTTATTTTCATACAATAATTATTATTGTTTATTGTTTATATTGATGTGTGTTAACAAATACAGTTACAAATATTAATAACTACTATAAGTTGAATAGTCTTTATTTTCATACAATAACTACTATTATTTGTATTGGTGTGTATTAACCAACACAATTACAAATATTAATATAAATTATTGTGTATTGGTATGTATTAACAAATATTAATATATTATTATGTAATAATATAAACTATTGTGTATTATTGTGTATTGGTGTGTATTAACAAATATAAGTATAAATATTAATATATTATTATGTGTAATGATGTGTATTAACAAATATAAGTATAAATATTAATATATTATTGTGTGCAATGATGTGTATTAACAAATATAAGTAAAAATATTAATATGTTATTGTGTGTATTGGTGTGTATTAACAAATATAAATACAAATATTAATATATTATTGGGTAGTTTTAAATTTTAAAAAATTATATTATCTACTCACTTATATTATATTGATCTAACAAATCAATATTAACAAATCTACAAATTCTTAATTAAGAAGGTATTATTGCCCTGGTACACATACACTTATAACATTAAGCGAGATGATCTTTATTTTGATCATAACACATAGAATCCACAATGACTAAAAGTCATGCACTTGTGGTTAAGATGGACACATGTGAAATATAATCTACAATGACTCAAGGATGTATTGTTAAAAAGTCATGCACTTGTGGTTAAGATGGACACATGTGAAATATCAACCATGTTTAGGCATTTTCCTTGTTATACAAAATTTGGATGTATGACACCCTCATAAAAAAAAATAGAGTAACGTGCATTAGTCTTTTGAATTAGCATGTTAAAGTGGAAAATTCAGGGTGTATGCAATTTATTTTGTTTAATTATTTGTTCAAAAGAAATCATTTACTTAATAGATAAAATAAATATGGAAAGATAATAATAATTTTAAAAATTATAAAATATAAAATTAAAGGTTTTTTTTCATGTTTACTTATTTGGATTCTTTGCAATGTAGGTTAAGGTTTGTTCCATCTCCTAAGTGTGATTTAGCCTTTATATGTAGGTTGAAAAATTGTTTTTTGATTCTTTTTCTTTGGTTAGATATACGTTTTTTTCCATGTTTGAATTGTCATGGTTAAGAATAACTATAATGAACATATCATTCATTTACTTTTAATGTCATTATTAGCATTCATAATAATGATACTTTCATGAAGGGCACTCCTTTGTGCTCATCGCCATTGTTTTTAGGCTCTTTCTTAATAATGACAACAAAGTTTCCAAACAAGTCATGATCCTCGAAGGATGTAGTCAACCAACTTTGAATATCTTCATAAGAATGTAAGCTCTATAATTGGGCAATTACAATATAAAGACAATTGATTACACCTTTGTTTACAAGTTTTATCTTTAAGAATGGAAATGTATATCAAAGACTAAAATCATGCCTTGATGATTTATACATTAAATGGGTGATGGCCATCATCTTTAACCTTTATAGACTAGATTAACAACAATTAAGAATCATCATACAAGTTAAGCTTCTTCTTAGATTTTTCTAATCATTACTTATTTTGAGACTCTCAAAGATCATAACAAAGATATGGAGGAAGGACCATGGTTATGGGGTAGGTTTGACATTTTCTTAAAACCATGGTTCCTTGAATTCAACCCTTCATAAATGTACATCTTTTAAACCTCTATTTCGGTGAGATTGTGAAGTCCCCTCTCCAAAAATAGGGGAATTTACAAGAAATATAAAATTATTTGGGTAAATTCATCAAGGTAGTTCTCAGTGAAGTGTATTAGAGTATTTCATGCTTACATATGTGTACAAATAGATATGATTAAAAGTATTATAGACAAAATTATTTTACATTATAAATAATTAAAATGAACTCGATAATTAAATTATGAAAAAAATCATTTTCGAATTCAAACTCTATCTCGAACAAGCCACTTTGAAAGAAGTTTTTTCAAAAGAAAATTGATTAAGAAGTTTGAAAAGCACCACCCATCCAAACTCTGAATTGATACCAACAAAATTAACCATGGAAAAAAAATTGGATAATATTCAAAACACTTCCCCAAAACTACCAACTAACAAAAGGGAAATCCATAAAGGTACTTATATGCAAAAATGTACAAATGGGAAGAATCCAATAACCTAAAGATCTAACTTTAATTTAGCCCACTTAAAGATCTAACCCAAGATATAACATGATAGAATGACATACATGAGCCAACTTCCACTTTGACTAAATGAGTCGCGCTTCAATCATTTTATTTAAAAAAATAAAATACCAAAAGGTGGATGAGAATCATTTTATTTAAAAAAATAAAATACCAAAAGGTGGATGAGAGTGGATTTGTTAGCCTATCATAAACATCGTCATCCACCATGACCTTTAATATAGTTCATGGTAAAAATAAATGGAAATTATTGTGATATAAAGCACATAAATGCATATTCTCACATTTTTATTATTTATATTTTCTTGATGAGATGTGCATTTTGTGAATAGAGTGGTGATTGCATAAATGTACATCTCAACTTCTAGAAGAATGGGCAGATATAAATGCACAATTTCACCTAAAACCCCATTCTCCTCAACAATAAAAATAGATATTTAATAAATAATAGATATGATCATATAAATATACACCTTCATTTCTATAAAATCACCTCTATCCAAAACATTTTAGGTTAAAACAATTCAATTTTAAATCATATTCAAAAATATATCATAAAGCAGTTAATAAGACTTTATCATTCCTATGCTTTCAAAGAAGGCAATCTGTCTTAACAAAGACAGACAGTGGTATGTTCTAAGTCATTTAGATTTTTTTATTTAAAAAAATGGTTGTGTTAATGCCCAAGCCATGAAAAACATTAACACCTAATTGGTGCACAGTTTCAAGCCAACGGGTTTCACCAACTCAAAGTGAAAATATTATAGACCTTATAAAATAACATGTATTTTTGGTCTACAAATTTTTTATAAGTGGTTTAATATCCATTACATTTCAAAAAAGCTTAAAATAAGGAAGAGTAATAATTCATTTATTTCGTTATAAAATTGTTTTTAATTATTTTTTTTTAAGAAGAATAGTATAATATTATTTGTTTTTTAATTAAAGATATGTTAAGTTCTAGATAAAATTTCTATATAATGAATTATTAAATTTTTGTTGTTATATTAGTGTTTTTGACTAGATCGTTCAATTGTAATTATATCCTTTGTCTCATACATGTATCAAGAAGATTTAGTTTTAGAAATAATCCCATTTTGTACATTTGTTTTACTGTAAAATGAGGTTTTCCACTCAAAGAGGCTTCATATTCGCTCGTCTCTCCCATTCTCAGGCCATTGAGTTTCGTCTCTCTCTCTTTATGCTAGTTTGGGTGTTTGGTGCATAACATTTAGTTTCAGAGCATAGATCCTAGGGTTTTGATCCTTCAAAGAAGTCACCTTGGCATTTTCGTTATAACTTTGTTATGAGAATTTTCAAATGGAAAAAAATTTCAAACTCTAAGTAGACATACCGAAGTACTTGTAGTAAAAATTTCAGGTTTTTGTTTGCTAGATTTTCAAAGTTATAGCCTGTGGAAATTAGAGTTTTTGACTAGTGTGAAAACTAATCTCAAATAGGTGTTCTTAGTAAAACAACCATAATTGTTTTTTAGATATACAAAATGGTGAAATTTTTAGAACCCTGAGGAGACATATCACATACCATGTGGTAAAAAATTTAGATTCTTATTCTCTATACTTTTCAAGTTACGGGCTATAGAATTTGGGGTTTTTTACCAGTCCTACAACTAATTTCAAATAGGTGTTCCAGGAAAAATAGTCATATATGATTTTAGAAAGATCCAGTTTGAGTGCCACTAGTTTCATTGGAAAGAGGATGGACCATAGGTTTTTAGATCCAAATTACTTAATCATATTAGAAATATTGGTCTAGCATCATTCCTTACAAGTTCATGCTCTTGAAAGGACCAAGAATCTACAAGTTTTGGGAAAGTTACCATAGCTTTCACTTGGCACATCAAATTCGGTCAAACCTGTGGAATTGCAGAGAAAACATATTATAGTGCTACAAGACAAAATTTTAGACTTAGAAAGGTTGAAATTTCATAGATACATCGGGAGAAAAGGTGCGTAACTTACAATTGGCATAACATTTTATTAGAAGATATATTTTTCGTTATTCAAAAATTGTGAGAAAAGGAAAAAAAGGAGTATTATTATTTTCCCACGTGGTAAATGGTTCTGCAAGAATTTATGCTCCTACTAAACCTTCAGGAAACTCACACTTGACACCCAAAGAAAGTGAAGACTTAAAAAACAAGGTATCCCAATTGAAAAACCAAGCTAATAACATGAATCGTAGTATGTTGAAAATGTTAGATTTCTCATGTCCTTGGGAAATCCTTAAAAGGTAATTGGAAGATAAAATGGAAAAGTTGATGGATCAAAATATGGAATGATTACAAAATTCCATAGAAACCAAGTTCTTATAGAGGTTCCCTAAAAAGGGTATCGTGGTCCAAGGAAATCATGAAAATAAGGAGAAGAATAGTCTTGAACCTCAATCACATATGGGGAATATTTCAACATATTTGGAGAGAAAGAATATTGCATCCCAGAATCATGATCATTCATCACTTTAATATCTACATCATTAGGGGTTCAACTTGAGACCAAAGAACTACTTGATTCTCAAGATAGATATGAGGAAGTTTTATGGTAAAGATCTTATAGCATGGATATTCTAGATGGGGAAATTATTTGATCTACACCAAGTACCAAATTTACAAAAGGTAACTCTTTCATCCTTGTATTTAGAACCTGATCAATTTATTTGGTATCATTGGCTTTATGAATGAAAAAAGGATTATGTTGTCTCTTGGTCCACTTTTACAGATGAATTGATAACACATTATGTGGATATTAAGAGAAACATGTTCTTTGTTCAATTGATAAATCTATGGAAAAGAAGTCCAATTACATAGAACATTCAACAATTTTAGAAGTTGAGTCTAAGAGTAAACAACATTCCAGAGGATAATTTGTTAGATCTCTTTATGGGCACTTTAAAGGAGAGCATTCAACATGAGGTGCATCTCTTGGAACCTAAATCCCTAAAGCCTACTTTTAGTGTAGAAGGGAAAGTTAGAAGTAACAATATGGTTACTAGAAGGCTAGCCACTAACAACTATAGAGAGCACCATGTTCTCTCCCCTAACCTCACTCAACCTACATGGTTGACACCACAACAAATGGGTGAAATAAGAGCAAAGGGACTATGTTTAAATTGTGACAGAAAGTACAGTAAGGGGCATAAATGTGGTGAGAAGAAATTATTCTACATAGATTGTGAAGAGGAAGAAGATAAAAAAAATTGTAGTTCCATCATAAGATTTAGAACTAGAAGGGACTACTCCAACCATATCTTGTCATGCATTGGCTGGCATTGACACTCCTCAAACTCTCAAGATAGAAGGATATATTGAAAAATAAAAATTTAATAGTATTTATTGATTCTGGTAGTACCCATAACTTCATTAATTGAAAATTATCCAAACTTCTCAATTACTTTATATATCTAGCACAAAATTTTTAAGTAATGGTTTGATGTGGGATTTCCCAACGAAGTGGAAAATCCCACTCACAATTCGAGTTCATACACAACATGAATCACTACAAACTCAAACTAAATTTTCATTAATCAAATGAAAAGGTTAAATAGCTTTACAACCTCAACAAACTAAGGAGAGAAAAGCTTTCCAGATCCTACAAACTAGGATCTAATGACAATACAAGGGATAGCTTGAGAAAATATCTTAACTATTCTCATAAAGATCTCAACTAGCCCCTAAGACTAGGAAACTAAAAAGGATTCGACAACAAATTCACAATGATAATCTCCTAATTATAATATTGGAGACGACAATATATATATATATGGAAATCATAAGTATTAGAATCCCTATCATTCCTCTGAACCAGAGAAGCATTGGCCTCCAATGTTCTCAAGAGAAAAGGATAAAAAAATCGATGGAGTAGATGTTGCACTAGCATGATGCAGAGGTTGATCTTGCGGAGTGATAAGACAGGAAGTGGTATATGTCTGATGAAATCAATGAGACAAATACCTGCAACCAAATTTGTGGAAACCAAACTAGCTATGTGATGTATATCAACATAATGGAACCCAAATCCATATATGATCAAAAGAATACTCAAAACCAATCGAAACAAGTTGTGACACCATACAAAGCAGTGTGATCCAAATGACGAAGTTGTTCAAGCAGAAGATATTACAATAAAAAAATGGTGTGGAGACATTGAGTCCCTAAGTAATTGTAAAAAGAAGACATGTAAACTCCCAAAGACATGAATACCAAAGCATGCTTGTGAGAATACATAATGAAATGGGAAAGGTCACCACTCAAGGCAGTGTTATGAAGAATACCAAAATGTTGGTGGATAATGACAAATACGGACATCTCTGAATATAAAAAAACAAACTTTGGGTTCTTATAATCAAATTTCAATGCTCATTCCTTCACTTGTAAGACTATGACATGGAAAAATATACCAGCTGGGAAACAACCATAACATTGGGCCAAACACTGGCACTAAAAAAATTGAACCATTGGCCATTCTATGGACATATTTCTGTCTACCGAGACACCTAGGTACCTAACCATGGTTCTCACCATTTCTCTAGGAGAATATTATGGATATAGGATGTATCCAAAACAATATTACATTTAATGCACCTGCAGATGAGGACTTGTAGTGCAACATTATTTCACCAAAAAATATTAGATGAGATCAAACATGTAACTATATTTTCCTGTCAACTACCACACACCTGACAAAGTTAACTCTGGAATTATTTTTTCATCACAAAATATTACCATGTAAGGCTACAAAACATCAACAAGAGATAATGATAAATATGACAGGAATACCCTAAATCATTTTCATCATTACCAACATGCAAAAATAACTAATCACCACTCACTATACATGGTAGTCAACTAATGTGATTTATCCTCGAGATATTCAAGAAATTACTGGAACAAACCTTCAATAGTTGGTTCATCCATAAATATAATAGAAGGATTGGAAAGGACCTCGACTCCTACAGTCAATAGTATAGTTTGCGTTGTTTTGTTGGCAAACCAGTTACTCCAGTAAGACAAACAAGAGAATATCTCAAATAATTCAATTCCACTAGCTTTATTACTTCTTCCACGATTATCTTCTTTGTTTCTACATCAATGTTGCTCCCAAAAATAAAGCCATGTAGAATATGATTTGTGAACTAGTACTTGTGGTGAATGAACCGGTATCAAAGCATTTCTTATCCTTTTGGGATTCGGGTTCATCACTCTTCCATTTTGTTTATCTGATCCAAAGATTTTGATTCATGCTTCGGTTTGAGTTTTCTTAGAGTGTAGTGATGTTGAATATATATCCCAACAACTTATGTAGTTGGATTTAAATGTGTATTGTTATGTCCACGACTCATTTCATATTCGACAAAGCTTTCATGTTTTCCTTTCGTGATTGTTTTCCCAGCTCGGCTTTTAGCCTTCACATCACGTTGTATGCACTAAAGTCAAGATCAAAAAATTGTTACATGGCATGTATCACCCAAATCCACGTTTGTATGACTCGATTTCAACTCATGAGTGGGATTTCCCACTTCTTTGGGAAATCCCACATCATGGTTGCAAATGGAGGTTCCATAAATTGTTTGGGGAAGTGTCATAGTATTAAACTCACTATGGGGAGTATTTATTGGATAGTTTATGTCCCACACCCGAGCCCTAAGTACCTTTTTAAGGGATGGGGTATAAACTTTTCTCTTTTCTCAATCATCTCAAATCTTCTCTATCACTACTCCATCATCTTCTAATCATCAAGAGATTTCCAACGATGGTAAGATCACTCAAAACTGAGCTCTGGAATGGGGGTTATGACCTTCCTAAGTTCTCGGGTTTACATAGGCCACATCTCTCTTACTGCCACATGGCATCCTCGTGACCTCACATTGTCCACGCCAACTGATGTGGTGACACCCTGGTCTTGATGTGGCATTATCCTAGCCTGCCACAATGGAACTTCGATCCACACGGGCCTGCAACCATCGTAACTCGAGACTTTTCCCAGCACACTCTTCACTTACCTCCGACGAATATGGTGTTCAGGAATATTCCCTTTCTCTCGAATGGACAGTCTCGATGCATGCAATATCTCTCGATCTGTGGTTAGGATCCATTCGACACCTAAGGTTCACCAATCCTACTGGACCCCACTCAACTCGTCAATGCATTGAAGATTAACATGTGCCATCACACTGATGTTCTTAGTCAGCATCAATTCGCCATGCCATCTGTTAGCACTAGAAGTCACCTCCAGATTGCGTTGGAGGTAAGCCCAGTACCCATCAGATTTTTATGTCACGGGTTGGTTTTAAAGAGGTCAAATGGGCGCACACTCAAGATGATATCATTTTAACTCAGAAAACTGGACTAGTATGCACCTGTAGGTGAGGTCTTGATTAACTTCAGTCAGTAAGTTGGAGTAAGGGTGAATAGAGGGAAGACTTTGGTGAGGAGAGTTTAGAGGTTTGTTGTGGACATCAGGGCTTCCAGCAGCCTAAGGAGGAAAAACTTAAACACAAGATCCTCTTGAATTCAAATCTCAAAGATACTGAAAGAAATTATAACATCACTATAATCAAACATTTATCATAATACAGTTACAACAATCCATGTGAATCAATCAAACATGAACTCTCTCAGTATCAGAGGCAAATAAGATGGAGTAAGAAAGCTAACTTAGATTACCCAAGATGTCTCAAAAACAAATACATAACCAGAGAACCAGTTTTTCTCAATCAAAATATTACAATATCAGGGAACCTAGCTCAACCATTCGACCTTAACAAAATACTAAAACTGCCTATATATACTAAAAAATGTTGCAACCACCAGGAGCATGATCGGACCTCTGCATTTAAAGCTTTCAGTGGGTGCCTGCTCTGTCAGATTGTGCAGGCCTTAGTTATGTGTTTTGCAGGAAAATTCGTCCATCAAGGGGGCCCCTAGCTGACAGCTCTATCTCTACAACTGGACCCTCCATGCTTTCCATTTATGGAGTGAGTTGAAGTTTCAACCACCACTCCTTTTTCATTTACTACTTCTTCTCAGGATTGCAACGAGGCTAAATTCCCAGGGGTTGTTGTGTGTTGTTGGCGGCTCTTTACTGCAGGTCCTATGAAACCCATGACCTTCCTCTTTTGCGCTTCCAAAATCTCGAGCCTTAGGCGTCGACTCCCTCTTCATCACCCCTTCACGCTTGTGACCTTATGTTGCGACCTTAGGCCTATCTCAAAGGTGCTTCAGGGCTTCGGCGCTTTTCTTGTTTCAAAACTCCTGGAGTGACAGATCTGATGACGCGTGGCAGTCTAGATTTGGATGGCTGAGATCTGCTTCAGGACTTTGGGACCTCGGTGCTATACTGCATGCAATTCTGAAACTCTGAATACCCGGGGGCCGCTAATCTGATCCTCACAGGGGATCTCCACCATCACAAAATTGATCCCGCCTGTTTGTATTTTAATCATGAAATGAGTTTCTCTGCATGTTGTGCTCCAATGCTTCATGTGCAGACCACGAATTTGGATGACATGTTGCCCTTGAAAACTATATGTGATAATGTTTGGCTCCATAGGGGATGGCATGCTCCCTGAGAGCTACCAAGAACAAGTAGTTACAGTCGCCTTCTGCATTGGGCTATGGAGTCATGCTCAAAAAAACATCCTGCTGAGGAATACAGGTCGATAAGTAAAAATGAAAATAAACACACATGGGATCCACAGGAGCTTATTTATGTACAATCCCAAACTAATTGATTTTTACATGGTGCTAGGTGAAAGAAAATTTCCACCATAGCCATTCAAGTAACTTCCTGACTGAAATCTATTTTACTCTGTCAGTGATCAATAACAAATAATGCAATCATGACAGCAGAACGATTACATCCTTCAGCTTCTCTCTAAAGGCTGAATTTGAGATAAAGTTGGGCAGCTCCAAGATATGAAGGAAATGCCACTCCATGTACTCACTGACAAGCTCATAGAATGAGTGGAAAACTCCAGAAAAATTCTAACAGACAGCCCGCTCTACTCCACAGTTGCTCACACAGGGATGAATATCTCTGGTAAGCACAGGTGGGTGAACAATCGATACAGGTTTACTGGTCTCGGGCGATGGTTGCTCACTGATAGGCTATGGACAAGAGATAAATTGCCCCTCTGGCTCTACCTCTTCTTCAATCTGTTGCTCAGTGATTTCTGCAGGCCAATGACGGTTGATTTCCTCACAGTATTTTTCTTTAGTGAATAGAGGATAAGATTATGTTGTATGTTCTTGGAAATTCTGCATATCCAGTTCAGAATCAGATTCATAGTTGTTATACACAAGCTGGTTTCTCTCCAAGCTATCAATATGTGATGTAGGGCTCTGTTGCTCTTCATCTTAATACATCACTATTTCTTCGTTTAAATCTGAGACATCAGGCACATCAGCACCAGAATGTAAGGCCTCTACAACTATAAAATATTTAATATTATCGCCATTCGTAGGGCTGCCCAAAAAATCTGTCTCAAGGACTGGAGAATCCTCTGTGCTTTGTTCAAATTCCAACCTTTTTAGTGTGGCAGAGAGAGATTTTACCAGTTCTATTACCTCTCTCAAAACATCTTCTTCTTCCTCCCAGCCTTCATCCTCAGAGATTTCGTACTCAGAGCTTTCATCCTCACAGGATTTATTAGGCACAACCATATATTGATCACGGTCTTCATATTCCTCACAACAACTATGACACATAAACTCAGAGGAATAAAACTTTTGACAATGCCTATTGAAAGCTGCATGAAACTGCTCCAAGGAGGAGATGCTAGCAGGGGGTAAGGAGTGGTACCACTTGCAAGCATCTCCTGCTAATGAGATAATGAACATCTTTAATAATACATCCTCATGATGCATTTCCCATTGATGCATGAGTTCATAAAACTCAAGGAGATGTTGAGCAGGGTTGTCCTCTTTATGCTCTCTAAATATGGGCAAATAATCACCCCATTCATTTGGAGTACGAACAACATTAGGAAAACTAGGAACATAGGAGAAATTAAAAGGAGCATACCTCTGAGCCAAGATTCTTTCCATTTCGAACCAGTGGAGTCACCAAACGATCCTTTAATCATGGAGTCGGCAGGTGAATGATATGCAATCTGAATGTGTCTCTTCTTTGTTCACCATCAAAGACCAAATATGATCATTGTCAATCTCCCAGAGAACTTTCAAGCTGAGAAAGCGGCTGCTAAAAGCCTTCTCGAAAAATTTATTTGGGTCAGCTCGAGTGTGCTAGAGGAAGCCACAACCGAAATAGTGGAGTCGACACAATGGAGTTGCCAGGTGCAAATGCAATCTTCAATGGTTTTGATATCTGAGGCACCTTCGGAATTAGAAGCTCGTTGTCATTCTACCTAGGGAAAAGTCTTCAATTCATTCCCCGACAACGGGGCTAGAAAAGTTAGCACTAGAAGTCACCTCTAGATTGCGTTGGAGGTAAGCCCAGTACCCATCATAGTTTTATGTCACAGGTTGGTTTTAAAGAGGTCAAATAGGCGCAGACTCAAGATGATATTGTTTTAACTCAAAAAATTGGACTGGTATGCACCTGTAAGTGAGGTCTTGATTAACTTCAGTCAGTAAGTTGGAGTGAGGGTGAATAGAGGGAAGACTTTGGTGAGGAGAGTGTAGAGGTATGTTGTGTACATCAGGTCTTCCAGCAGCCTAAGGAGGAAAAACTTAAACACAAGATCCTCTTGAATTCAAATCTCAAAGAAACTGAAAGAAATTATAACAACACTATAATCAAACATTTATCATAATACAGTTACAACAATCCATGTGAATCAATCAAACATGAACTCTCTCAGTATCAGAGGCAAATAAGATGGAGTAAGAAACTAACTTAGATTAACCAAGATGTCTCAAAAACAAATACATAACCAGAGAACCAATTTTTCTCAACCAAAATATTACAATATCAGGGAGCCTATCTCAACCATTCGACCTTAACAAAATACTAAAACTGCCTATATATACTTAGAAATGTTGCAACCACCGGGAGCGTGATCAAATCTCTGCATTTAAAGCTTTCAGTCAGTGTCTGCTCTGTCAGACTGTACAGGCCTTAGTTATGTGTTTTGCAGGAAAATTCGTCCATCGAGGGGACCTCTGCCTGACAGCTCTATCTCTACAACCAGACCCTCCATGCTTTCCATTTATGGAGTGAGTTGAAGTTTCAACCACCACTCCTTTTTCATTTACTGCTTCTTCTCGAGATTGCAATGAGGCTAAATGCCCAAGGGTTGTTGTGTGCTATTAGCGACTCTTTACTGCATGTCCCATGAAACCTACGACCTTCCTCTTTTGTGCTTCTGAAATCTTGAGCCTCAAGCACCAACTCCTTTTTCATCACCCCTTCATGCTTGTGACATCGGGCTGTGAGCTTGGGCCTATCTCAAAGGTGCTTCGAGGCTTCGGCGCTTTTCTCGTTTCAAAACTCCCTAAGTAAAACTCCCAGAGTGACAGATCTGATGACGCGTGGCAGTTTGGATTCGGATGGTCGAGATCTAATTCGGGACTTTGGGACTTCGGGGCCTTTCATGGAGCTATACTTCATGCAATTCTGAAACTCTGAATACCCGGGGGCCGCTAATATAATCCTCACAGGGGATCTCCACCATCGCAAAACTGAGCTCGCTTGTTTGTATTTTAAGCCCGAAATGAGCTGCTCTACATGATGCGCTCAGACGCTTCCTATGCAGACCACGAATTTGGACGACCTGCTGCCCTTGACAACTATATGTGATAACACCATCATAGGGCGGTTAGACTAGCTCGACTAGAGGATGACATCTGTCCCTCTCCTATAGTCCAATTAAAATACTTAATTAATATTTCATAAAATACCATTCTTTGGTAATTAATTACTTAAACCTCATTAAGGATAATTCTTCTCCACAAACTAATTATCCAGTAATTAATTTTTTCTTAGCCTAATATTCATGGCCCAGTAATGACTAAGGTTTTACTTTCTCTTCCCCCCCCCTTTAGAAGTAGTTTAGCACTAACTCAATTAATTACTCATATGATAATTATGAGTAATTATATTATAACACAATGAGTTTAATTTCTCCATAATATACTTAAGTTGATTAACCTTAATTAAGATATATAATTCAATCCCTCCCCAACACACAATTCCATACCGAATTTTCACGTAATTTCACACACACACACACACACACACACACACATATATATATATATATATATATATATATATATATATGTGCATATTTATTTATTACCTCGGGAAAAGGATTAACTATATTCAAATTGATATTTAATATTACAAATTTATTATTTTATTAATTATATTATAATATAATTCTATTTAATTAAATTATAATACGATTAAACATATCAAAGGAGCACTTAGGATTCCTAATATCTATTAATACCCAAGCCTCCAGTCTTCAGTGAAATTCCTTGTCATGCTTTTATAAACCAAAATCTCTCGAATGTCGGAGTTCTGGAGAGGGTCCCACTCATATTGTAAAGGACTACAAATATAATTATTTATATTAATTTTATAATATAATTAATCACTTTAAATGTTTATATCGATATTTGTGCAACCATTGGAGCGGGAAAGGGTAGGTTCGGGCCTTTGGCCCTTCGTTGTTTTATTACCCCAAACATCCTGGAGTTCTGAACTCCCGAACTCACGAAGGGTCCACACTTCACGGGATTTCATATTAAATATTAAATTAAAAAGGGAAAGAGGGTTGGTACTTTATTATGCACCAATATCATAATAACTTATTTAAAATATATTATATTACATATTTTTGGAGATTGTGCCCATGTTTATAAGGTCTCCAATATTTTATTAATATTTGAAATGAGAGAGAGAAAGAGATCTCCAGGTCAGCTCTCCAACACATCCTTTATACTCAAATCTCTTGGAGCCCGAAGTACTGAAGCCCCAAAGTGGCCCCACTTATACACCTTTCCACATTATTTAATATTTAAGAAGAGTTGGCTTCATTCAGGTGTAACCCTTTTAATAAACCTTAATATAATTTAATATATTGTATTATATCCCTCAAAATTTACGCCCGGGTTTTAAAATTCTCCAATAAATAATTTACTATTGGAAAGGAAGGAAAGATATCAGGTTCGTCACCTTCGACTCTTCCACGCAATTCTTCATGCTTAAATAACCTGGAGTCACAGAGTCCCGAAGGGGACCCATTTATATTACATTATGATTTTTAAATACAATGAATTATTTTGGATTATAATATAATATACATTACAATAAGGGTGTATTATGACAAATTACGTTGATTGATCACATTAAATACATTAATATAATTAATTAGACTTATTATCTAAGCAACCTTGTACAGGGAAAGGTAGGGTTCAGGCATTCGGCTACCTCGGCTCGTGAGTTCCATCACTCCAAATATCACGGAGCCTCAAAGACCCGAATTACTGAAGACCACGAGATGGTTAAAGTGTTTGGTCACGGGGTATTCTCTGGCGTGCTTTGGCATTAAAATAATAATAAAATATATTGTTTTGGTCTCAGGCCCTTCACACTCTAGGAAGTTTAGCCTCCATTTTCATAATAATAATATGTATATATATATATATATATATATATATATATATATACATATATTTCCATGTTCGTGCACAGTTTTATTACATGGAGAATTTAAATGAAGTTATTTTCTCTTAGAGGAAAATAAGAAAAGGAAAGATATAAATTTCGAGTCTTTATAAAGAGATTTAATAAAAGTTTATATTCCAAGGAAATTTCTCCATAGAAATATAATTATAATCTCTCTCTTGTCATGGGTAAATGAGTAAATTTTATTTCCTTATTATTGTGCTTTACTACTCTTACTAAATTTAAGGAAATTGGTCCTAAGACAAAGATTTACCTCCACAGTAAATTTCGGTATTTCTACCAGGATTTACTGCCCGCCAAAATTTAAGGGGATTCTTCCCAAATTTAGGAGATTTAACACAAGTTTAACATAAATGTTTATTTATGCCCCAAAAGAATTTTGAGAACTTTTGTATTTTAATTCAATTAGGAAAATTTCGGTTTCATTTCCTAATTATTTTTCCTCAATAATCATTTATAAGGACTTTTAATGTTTTTCCATATTTGGGATTATTTCCTAAAGTCCACGCAGATCTGATATCCTCTAAGCTTTCTAGCATAGGATTTGAGGACATACTAAAATAGAACACTATTATGCAGAAAAATCACTCTCTCTTCTTTCAGGTGTTTTATAGATATTTTTAATTGTTCAGTTATCATTTTCCAAGCATGTATTAAATTGTACGGCATAGTCAACCACAACATCCACTCCCAGAAATCTTATTTTATCACACGAATGGTCAAGAGATGAGGAATTAAATCAAAAGAGCTTCAGCTAAGACGTTCTCTTTATTTTACTTAAATTTCTCAAGTCACTTTTGTCATAAATTAAACTTACACAGTTCTAAAACATAGTATAAAATTTTCTCTGATCTAAACACTACAGATATTTGACCAAATATACTTATCTACAAACAATATAGTGATGCAATTGCTAAAAGGGGTACCCTTTTCCACCCAACCATAGGCATAGCAACTCCTAGAAGGGTTTACCATTGGCCACCCCCTAGCTAGATCATGATGCTCTGAGAGAGATTCTTCCTTATGTTCAGCAATAGCCAGGGATGAAGATCACTCTCCTCTTCCCATGGGAACTTAGCAGATCGATTTTCTCTCCACCAAGTAAGGGGGTCTACAATGAGTTCTTCCTCAGTCACTCATCTTCTCTACAACCTCATTTATCAACTTGGATTGAAAACGTTGCCCAACAATTCATGTACCCAGAAACCAATTCATTTTGCAGTTCTCTTCAAAACCAAAGAGCTGCACATGCTCTCCCTCCTCCGAAAATGGTCACCAGACTCATCTTCTTCCCTCCTCTCTTCTACCCACGAATTTCCTCTCTTTTCTTGCCTTCCTCAACAAGATTTCGTGGGTTCAAATCCCCATTTCGTGTTCAGGTCAGGAAGTTTTTCTAGATGGGTACTATGCCCATCTCCTCATTGACTCTTGAGGAGGACTTCCTAACTACCAACCTAACTAATAATCTACTTTTATGGGTCAAATGACTGTTCTAGGTCTGAATAATTTAAATCCAACAGAGTACTGGTCTGGTAGGGGTCATCTCAACCATTACCGGTTCCCCTCCCCATCTCTCTCATGCATCATGATCTACCTTGGAAAACCCCTTCAATAGTTATACAACACTTTCCATTTTATTTAGTAACAGTAATGCATATGCATTACCTTTTATAACAAAAAGGTTAATCAATTCCAACATTCACACACATTTAGTATGCCCATAGTCTTTTAGAAGGTTATAGTTATATATTTACAAGTTGGGGGAAACAGGGGTATTACAATCCCCTCCTACTTAAAGGAACATCGTCCTCAATGTTCTACCTATCGATGTGCTCTGTATGTACAAAATTAATCAAAAATGGGTATGCTTGTTTCATGGCATCCTCCATTTCCCATGTAGCTTCATCTGGACCAAAGTGTTTCCACTACACCTTGACCTATGCAATGGTTATGTTCCTGAGTGGAATTTATTTCCTGTCTATTATGCATTGTGGCTCTGGTAGGAATTCTCCCTTTGGTTCCACCTAAATCATGGACCAGTCAATTATATGATTAGAATCATGTACATATTTCTTCAACAACGAAACATGGAAAACATTATGTGCCTTCACTGTGGGAGGAACTGCTAGTCTATATGCCACAGGACCCACTCTGTCCAAAATTTCAAAGGGTCCACAATACCGAGGTGCCAGCCTGGAACAAGTTCCCATTCTCAAGGAACTTTTTTTGGGCCTAACTCGGAGATAAACATGATCATGTGCTTTGAACTCTCTAGGAGTCTTTTTTTTGTCTATCCTAAGCTATTTTTAAATTTTATTTTATTTGAACTATTTGTTGTTCCATTTCTTTTAGCATATCTGGTCCGAGTGTAATTTTGTCCACTGGGTTATTCTAGCTTATTGAAATATTGCATTGTCTACCATAGAGAGCCTCAAAAGGGATCATCTTCAATGACTCTTGATAACCATTGTTATAAGCAAACTCTACAAGTGGTAGGTAGTCTTCACACTTCTTGGGATGATGCATCACATGCATGCATAACATGTCCTCTAACACTTGGTTTACCCTCTCTGTCTTCCCATCAGTTTGAGGGTGATAGGTTGTACAAAATAGCAATTTAGTTTCAAGACTAGCAAACAAAGATTTCCAAAAATTTGAAGAAAATTATGTATATCTGTCTGATATGATTTCCTTAGGCATGCCATGCAATCTAAATATTTCTTTCATGAAAATACTGGAAATATATATTGCCTTGCAAGTTGACTTGACAAGGATAAAGTGAGCATCATTGCTCAGTTTTTCCACAACTACCATAATGGCGGCATTCTGCTTGGTTGATTTGGGAAATCCTGTGATGAAATCCATGGAGATGGTTTCCCATTTCCATTCAAGAATTGGTAGGGGTTGCAACAACCCTGCAGGATGTCATTGCTATGCCTTAACCTACTAACATTCTAGAAATTTAGCTAAGTAATCAATTATGTCATTTTTCAGTATGGGCTAATAAAACAACTTCTTAGTGGTTGTGATCATTTTTTGATAACCCGGATGACCAGTATATGGTCTTTTATGTAGTTCATCCATTATGAACCTCTTCAAGTCGTCACAATTTGGAATATACAACCTACCTTTTTAAGTTAGCAAGCCATCATTCAACAATTGATAGCCCTCATATTTCATCCTTGTGGGCTCTTACTCTATGTATGATTTCACAGTTTTGAAAAATGCATTTGTTTCGTGTGCACTTTTGACTCTCTCCTTGATGTTTGGTTCACCGGTGCTTATAGCTTCCAAGTGAATCAATTTCACACTTCTACTAAGGGCATCAGCCACCCTATTTTCTTTTCCTTTAATATGTTTAATTTCAAAATCAAACTCACTAAGGAGAGCCATCAACTTAGTTTGTATAGCATTGAGTTTTGGTTGATCAAACAAATATCTCAACCCACTATGGTCTGTCATAAGTACAAGTCTTCTACTTATGAGGTAATGCCTCCATATTTTTAAAGCATGTACTATGGCAACCAATTCCAAATCGTGGGTCGCATAATTGATTTCATGCTCATTCAATTTTTTGGATTCATAGCAAAACGCATGCCCTTCTTGCATAAGGACTCCTTTGAGCCCTTCCTTGCAGGCATTTGTACACACAAGGAAGTCCTTGTTTGGATCTACAATATTCAGCATAGGTGCATTGGTTAGAAGGTATTTCAATTGTTGGAATCTCTCTTCACATTCTGATGTCCAAATGAATTTAACTCCCTTTTTCTGAAGGGAGATGATTGGGAAACCAATCTTGGAAAATCCCTTTATGAACCTTCTATAGTATCCCGCTAGGCCCATAAAGGATTTGATATCTGATACATATTTTGGGGTAGGCCAATCCATAATGGATTTGATCTTTTTAGGATCAACTGCCACTCCTTCTTCAGAGATAACATGGCCTAAGTGATGGACTTGTTTTTGGAAAAAGTCACACTGTATAAACTTTGCATAGAGTTGATGTTATCTCAGCACTTGAAGCACTAACTTGAGATGTTCTTCATGTTCTTTCCTACTCTTAGAATATATTAGGATATCATCAATGAAAACCAACACAAATATGTCTAAGAAATTGTTGAGTACATTATTCATTAAGCAGATAAAGGTGGTTAGTGCATTGGTAAGCCCAAATGGCACCACCACAAATTCATAGTGCCCATACCTTGTCCTAAAAGTTGTTTTGTGGATGTCTTCATCCTTGATTCAGACTTGATGGTACCTAGACCTCAAGTCAATCTTGGAGAATATTGTAGCACCCCTTAATTGGTCAAACAAGTCATAAATCCTTGGCAAGGGATACGTATTCTTAATGGTCATCTTAATGAGTTGTCTATAGTCTATGCACAACCTGAGTGTGTCATCCTTATTATTCACAAACAAAGATGGTGCTCCCTAGGGAGACAAACTAGGTTGAATGTAACCTTTGTCCAACAACTCCTTTAGTTGTAGTTTGAGCTCAACTAGCTCTGGTGTAGTCATTCTATAGGGTGCTCTAGACATTGGCACCGCTCTAGGTACATGTTATATTGAAAAGTCAATATCTCTTCTTGGAGGTTGGCCTAGTACCTCTTCTGGAAACACATCTTTATACTCTCTTAATATAGGATGGTCCTCTATGCTTGGTTTATTGTCCTCAACAGAGTTCAACAATTGTATTGCATATAAAGGACATCATTTTCTGCAATACTTCTTCACTGAGACAGGATTTTGAATTCCTTGTAGGGATATTTTCCTCCCTTCTTCTTCTTCACACTCCAAAGTTTTATTATAACAGTCCAACTTGGCTTTATGGGTAGCCAACTAGTCCATGCTAATCAACAGGTCATAAGATCCTAAAGGGAGCATGTTTAGGGTTGCATGGGTGGGTAATCCATTCATAATGAATTGGCATGTTGGTATGACCTTTGTTACCTTTCTTTTTGTTCTAGTGGCTAGTTGTACCATCCATTATTTAGCATGTTTTACTTGCTGCAATTTACATTTCTCAACGGTTTGAGGGGCAACATAACTCAGATTAGAGCTAGGGTCAATTAAAATGGAAATTAGATGGTTGGAAATCATACCTCCCATCTCCACCACTAAATCTTGGTGGTCAGCTTGTCTATTATCTAGGGCTTCATAAATTTGTGTCATGCTCCTAGGCACATCATTGATTGTGGTAGCCTCATGGATGTTGTAGGTCCTCCTATTGTCTTGTTGCCTATGTGGGCAGTCCCTCAACATATGTTCGTCTCCATAACCCCAACATTTCAAGGGTTCTCTCTTTGCATTATCAACCTTATCTGGGTTGATCCAAAGGGTTTATTACCACTCTGAGATGGAAAATTCTGTTGATATACACTTTTAGTAGGAAGGCTCATCTTAGAGCCTTTCCCGTGGCTCTTAAATCTTAAGGATTTAAACCCCTTCTTCTTGAATACCAATTTACTTTTCTTCTTATAGTCATTATGAGGCTCTCCCTTGTTTATGAATTGCTCATAGCAGTACCTTGCCTTTCGAATAGTGTCTTCTAAAGTATTAGGTTCATCAAACTCAATTATGTCTCGGAAGAACTTAGGCAATCCATTAATAAATCGTTGCATATTTACTTTTTCATCCTTTATGTAGGGCACATACCTCATCAGCTCAAGAAATTTGTTGATATATTCATCTATTGTGAGTTGTCCTAGCTTGAGTTCATAGAACTCCTTGGTCTTCCCATCACAATATTTTTCAGAAAGATACTTCTTCTTAAATCATTTCTCAAATTGTTTCCATGACAAGTCCTTCTCATGGATTCCTTTCACATTCCTAAGTTCCTCCCACCAAATGGAGGCATTTCAATTCAAGTTGAAAATGGTTATTTGGGCCTTTAAGTTTTAAGAGTAGTCATGGACTCTGAAGTACTTCTTCAAGCCAAGTAGCCAACTTTTCTTCTTCTCCCTTTTTAATTTCTTCTTCGAAAGTGGGTGGTTTGGCTTTCTTAAACTCTTCAGGGTCATGGATCTTGAAATGTTTCCTCTTCTTTCTTCTCCTCTGAGAATGTGAACTAGTCTCACCACTAGACAATTCCTTGGAGTTGTCAGTTTCTTCACTAGAGGATTCTTCTATTGAATGTCTCTTGGCTCCATGTTGGGCCTTCTTTGAAGTGCTCCTCCTTGTGTGGCTACTTTCAGGACCATGCTTTTGTATCTCATTGGGACTTTAGGTTTTCTTAGTATGGTGTCTATCCACATTACTGGTTGTTGGACCATGTTGCAGTTGCCTTTGTATATCTGATAGGCTTTACAGTAGGACTGCATTAATTTCAGTTTGTTTTTCTTGTTCTTTTATCAGCCTTTCGTTGTTAGTGTTACAACTTTGTAATTTTGGCATGAGGCTTCTTACAGTTTCAACCAAATCCGGAGGGGTGTCCATCACCCTCCTCTCATCAAATTATTCTTCTCTATTTTTGGAGCTTTCCCCCAACTCATGGTGATGTCACCATTATTTACGTTGTAGTTTTCCTTGTTGTCCATTTACTGTTTGAGTGCTGATAAAACATTTTATGTTAGTTAAGTATCTACTATTTTATGAACAACACATGAAATTTGTAAGGTAAAGCCAACTTCATTATTTGGAAACATCAACAACATACATTTCATATTTTAACACATGTAACAACAACAGAAAGTTTCATTCCTCTCTTCAGTAATAGATTCTAAATAAGCTCTTGTGAATGGGTAAAGATAGGGTGTTACCCCTTAAAAGTTATATAATAAAATTTTATTTGACTTGTTCACGAGCCCAAGTAAGCCAAGTGTTGTTGCCCGCTCTCATACCACTCTGTCACACACCCGACCCTTAAGTACCTTTTTAAGGGATGGAATATAAATTTTTTTCTTTTCTCAATCATCTCAAATCTTCTCTATCACTGCTTCATTGTCTTTTGTTCATCAAGAGCTTTCCAACGACACTAAGTTCACTGAGAACTGAGATCTGGAACGACGGTTATGACCTTCTGAAGTTCTTAGGTTTACATAGGCCACATCTCTCTTATTTCCATATGGCATCCTCATGACCTCACATTGTCCACACCAACTGATGTGGTGACACCCTGGTCTTGATGTGGCATTAGCCTAGCCTGCCACAGTGGAACTTCGATCCACACAGGCCTACAACCATCGTAACTCATGCCTTCTCCCAGCACACTCTTCGCTTACCTCCGACAAATATGGTGTCAAGGAATATTCCCTTTCTCTCGAATGGGCAGTCTCGATGCATGAAAGATCTTCCGATCTACGGTTAGGATCCATTCAGCACCTAAGTTTCACCAATCCTACTGGACCCCACTCACCTCGTCAACTCATTGAATATTAACATGCGTCATAACACTGATGTTCTTAGTCAACATCAATTCGCCATGTCGTCGTATGGTGCTTAGGCTAGCTCGACTAGAGGATGACATTTGTCCCTCTCCTATAGTTCAATTAAAATACTTAATTAATATTTCGTAGAATACCATTCTTTGGTAATTAATTACTTAAACCTCATTAAGGATAATTATTCTCCACAAACTAATTATCGAGTAATTAATTTTTTCTTAGCCTAATACTCATGGCCCAGTAATTACTAAGGTTTTACTGTCTCTTTCTCCCCTTTAGAAGTATTTTAGCACTAACTCAATTAATTACTCATATGATAATTATGAGTAATTATATTATAACACAATGAGCTTAATTTCTCCATAATATACTTAAGTTGATTAACCTTAATTAAGGTATATAATTCAATCCTTCTCCGACACGTAACTCCATGCCGAATTTTCATGTAATTTCACATACACACGCACACATGTAATTACGTGAAAATTCGGCATGGAGTTGCGTGCCGGAGAGGGATTGAATTATATACCTTAATTAAGGTTAATCAACTTAAGTATATTATGGAGAAATTAAGCTCATTGTGTTATAATATAATTACTCATAATATATATATATATATTAGGGAAAAAGGATTAACTATATTCAAATTGATATTTAATATTACAAATTTATTCTTTTATTAATTATATTATAATATAATTATATTTAATTATATTATAATATGATTAAACATATCAAAGGAGCACTTAGGATTATTAATATCCATTAATACCCAAGCCTCTGGTCTTCGACGAAATTCATGGTCATGCTTTTATAAACCCAAATTTCTCGAATGTCAGAGTTCTCAAGAGGGTCCCACTCATATTGTAAAGTGTTGCAAATATAATTATTTATATTAATTTTATAATATAATTAATCACTTTAAATGTTTATATCAATATTTGTGCAACCATTGGAGCGGGAAAGGGTAGGTTTGGGCCTTCGACCCTTTGTTGCTTGTTCATTCTATTACCCCAAATATCCTGGAGTCCCGAAGTCCTGAATTCTCAGAGCTATGGAGTCCCAAACTCCTGAATGGTCCACACTTCACGTGATTTCGTATTAAATATTAAATTAAAAAGGGAAAAAGGGTTGCTACTTTATTACGCACCAATATCGTCATAACTTATTTAAAATATATTATATTACATCTTTTTGGAGATTGCACCCAGGTTTATAAGGTCTCCGATATTTTATTAATATTTGAAATGAGAGAGAGAGAGAGAGAGAGA
>ML786106.1:209924-238027 GCA_009831015.1 Picea engelmannii
TATATAAATTTCCAGTCTTTATAAAGGGATTTAATAAAAGTTTATATTTCAAGGAAATTTCTCCATAAAATAATAATTATAATCTCTCCCTTCCCGTGGGTAAATGAGCAAATTTTATTTCCTTATTACTATGCTTTACTACTCTTACTAAATTTAAGAAAATTGGTTCGAAGACAAAGATTTACCTCCGCAGTAAATTTCAATATTTCTACTAGGATTTACTTCCCACCAAAATTTAAGGGGATTCTTCCCAAATTTAGGAGATTTAACACAAGTTTAACATAAATGTTTATGTATGCCCCAAACAAAATTTTGAGAACTTTTGTATTTTAATTCAATTAGGAAAATTTCATGTTTATGTTGATTAATTGGGTTGGCCGTCATTGATGTCAACCCTTGAAGAAAGTCTAGTAGCAAATTCTGGTAGCACAAAGGTTTGGGTAATGGACCCAAGTTTGTTTGATGGATAATGGTATGAGTTTTGATATATTTACAAGCAAGACTATTCTAGATGGATAGTACATGTCATGTCATTTCCAGTGGTATGTGGAACGTCACATAACTCCTCATGGTTAGAGATTTATGGCCATGTGAAGTTGGAGAACCCTCATGAGTCATCTAGAAGCCCTAAAAGGTCAAAGTAGTCAAAGTGTTTGCAAAGAAGAAATCATTTAAATAATAAAGTGAAGTGATGAGTGTATTATAAGTCAAAGAGGATGCAAAAGAAATTATTTAAATAATAAAGTTAATGGAGAATTTACTAATTATGGAAAGTGGTTAAGTTAAGTGGACAAGTGGTTATAAGTGGGTTAACCCTAAAATAAGGAAAGTGGGTTAAGATGGTTAAAACACAACCCCTTGAGGATGCTACTTGAAAGTATAAATAAGAGGCAAGGCTCTCTCATTTAAACACACTTGAACCTATTGATTATCATTGAATATATATTTTGTGAAAGGTTATTTGGGCAGGTATTATTGATAGAGAAAAGTGTGGTAGGAAAAGTGCAACAGAAAAATCATGGCAGAAAAAGTGCAGCAGAAAAATCGCGGCAGAAAAATCACAGCAGAAAAATCGAGGCGAAAAAATTGCAACAGAAAAAGTGTGGCAAAAAAAAGTGCGGTAAAAAAATCGCGGCAGCAACATGGTCGGGGTCTATTTATGAGAGATATGGCACATCTTGTTTGAGGTATGTTTTGTGAACTAGGGTTTAGCTCTTGAGATGGTATTGGATGTTCAATATCATTGCATATATCATATTTGTTGAGGGATACAGTTGGTATTTGGCATATGGGTATTGGTATTTTGGTTGTGATATGTTGTTGAAGTTGTTGGTTTAGCTTGAGGCTACATAATAGTGAGGTTGTGGAACATGGTTTGATGTAAGGGTTTATGGTATTTGGTTTATGGATAGAGTGATCAATTGTTATATAAATTTTGATGTTTATATTGGTGTATGTCTTTGGTATATGGTTGAGGTACATGTTGGGTACATGGTTGAGAAAACTAGTTGATGATTTGGTACATACATGAGGTGTACAGTTGATGATGTTGGTACATCTTGATGAGTCATAGTTGATGTGTAGTTGATGCATGATTGGTACATACTTGGTATATGGTTGGAGGCACTTGTTAGTATTATTGTTGACAAATCGTTTATGGATGATGTAACATACTCGTCTTGGTAGATCTGATTTGGTTGATAAAATTGATGAGACATGTTGTGGTGATAGGTTGTTTGGACAGGTTGTTGTGACAAGTTATTTGTACAGGTTTGGTGCATGGTTGATGCACTTGTTGATAGTACATGTTGAGGTACAGGTTGATGCATGGTTGATGCATGGTACATGTTGGTTTAGGTTATTGGTTCAAGTTGTTTGGTGCAGGTATATGTTGTTACAAGTTGACAGTGGCAGTGGTCGATTCAGTGACAGTGACAAGTTGTCTACATTTGGCATTTATATTTCAGGGCAGTTGGACGGGGCAAGGATAGGTGGTTGTAGCCACCTTATGTTTGTAGTCGGAGAACATAGGGGGTTGTAGCCTCCTTCTGGTTGTAGCCAGAGAATTGGGGAGTTGGAGCTTCCCTCAGGTTGTGGTCTGAGAAACTAGGGGGTCGGAGCCTCCTTCTAGTTGCAGCTGGAAAACAAAGGAAATTGGTGCTTCCAATGAATGTAATTCTTAAAGACATATAAAAAAAGCATTATGTGGTTTTCTCCCGCTTTGGGTTTCCATGTAAAACAGTGGTGTAATGTGTATGTGTGTGATTGCTCATTTGTTCATTATTTATTTACTCTGCAACTATTGGATGATAATGCTACATTGATATAACACCTGCATTTTATGGTGAAAAGGGATTAAATTTCTCTATTATTGATTCCCCCCCCCCCCTCCCCGCCCTCTCAGTAATCCAACAGATTATTTCCTAATTATTTTTCCTCAATAATCATTTATAAGGACTTTTAATGTTTTTCCATATTTGGGATTATTTCCTAAAGTCCACACAAATCTGATATCCTCTAACCTTTCTAGCATAAAATTTAAGGACATACTAAAATAAAACATTGTTATGCAGAAAAATCATTCTCTCTTCTTTCAATTGTTTTATAGATATTTTTAATTGTTCAGTCATCATTTTCCAAGCATGCATTAAATTGTACAACACAATCAACCACAACATCCACTCCCAGAAATCTTATTTTAGCACACAGATAATCAAAAGATAAGGAATTAAATCAAAAGAGCTTCAGCTAAGACATTATCTTTATTTTACTTAAATTTCTCAAGTCACTTTTGTCATAAATTAAACTTGCACGGTTTTAAAACATAGTATAAATTTTCTTTGATCTAAACACTATAGAGATTTAACCAAATATACTTATCTAGAAACCAGATAGTGATCCAACTACTGAAAGGGGTTCCCTTTTCCACCCAACCGTAGGCACAACAAATCCTAGAAGGATTTACCACTAGACACCCCCTTACTAGATCATGATGCTCTAAGAGAGATTCTTCCTTCTGTTCAACAACAGTCAGGAACGAAGATCACTCTCCTCTTCCCATAGGAACTTGGTAGATCGGTTTTCTTTCAACCAAGCAAGGGGGTCTGCAATGAGTGCTTCCTCAGTCACTCATCTTCTCTGCAACCCCGTTTATCAGCTTAGATTGAAAACACTACCCATCAATTCCTATACCCATAAACCAATTCATTTTTCATTTCTCTTTAGAACCAGAGAGTTGCACATGCTCTCCCTCCTCCAAAAATGGTCACCAGACTCATATTCTTGCCTCCTCTCTTCTACCCATGAATTTTCTCTCTTTTCTTTCCTTCCTCGGCAAGATTTTGTGGGTCTAAATCCCCATTTCATCATCAAGTCAGAAATTTTTTCCGGATGGGTACTCTTCCCGTCTCCTCATTGAATCTTGAGGAGGACTTCTCAACTACTAGCCTGACTCGTAATCTAATTTTTGGGGTGAGAGGATTGTTCTGGGTCTGAATAATTTAAATCTAGCAGAGTATTGGTCTGGTAGGGGTCATGTCAACCATTATTGGTTCCCCTCCCCATCTCTCTCATGCATCATGATCTACCTTGGCAAACCCCTTCAACAATTATGCAACACTTTCCATTTTATTTAGTAACAGAAATATATATACATTACATTTTATAACAAAAAGGTTCATCAATTCCAACATCCACACATATTCATTATGCCCATAGTCTTTTAGCAGGTTATAGTTATATATTTAGAAGCTGGAGGAAACAAGGGTATTACAGTCTCGTGATTGTAATCCAGATGGGTGGTGTTGAAGTTGTATTAGGGGTCGAATGGTTACAATCATTAGGAACAATGGATTTTAATTTTCAAGAACTTTTCATAGATTTTTCTCGAAAGGAAAGGAAATTGGAATTAAAGGTATACGAGGGAAATCCTCTAAAGTGATAAGTTCTTATATCATGACAAAATTGCTAAAAAAAAAAAAGAGGCACCATGGTGTAATTGCACAATTGTGCTCGCTAGATGTTCAAACATCTAGACCGTTTACTCTAGTGGATCTCCAAAAAATTATCAACAATGATTCCAATGTATTTGGAGAGATGCCTAAAGGTTTTCCACCTACTAAAGATCATGATCATGTTATTCATTTGAAATCGAGAAGTGTATCACCTAACATAAGACCTTAAAGGTACCTGTATGCTCAAAAGAGTGAGATTGAGCTTTTGGTTCAAGAAATGTTAGAGCTTGGCATCGTTCAACCTAGCCAAAGTGAATTATCTTCATCATTGGTGATGGTTCAAAAAAGGGAATTTTTTTGGCATATGTGTCTAGATTATAGAGAGCTCAAAAAAATGACCATTAAATATAATTTTGCTATTCCTGCCATTGATGAACTATTAGATGAATTACAAGGAGAAATTTTCTATACCAAGCTGGAACTTTGTTCTAGATATCATAAAATCAAAATTAAGCAAGAAGACATCCCCAAAATAGCCTTTAGAGCACATGAAGGTCACTATAAGTTTTTGGTGATGCCATTTGGCCTTACTAATGCACCTTCAACATTTGAAAGCTTGATGAATTATGTTTTCAAACCATTCCTTTGAAACTTTGTATTAGTATTTTTTGATGATACACTAATCTACAACAAATCTTAGAAAGAGCATGTACAACATGTTGACATGGTATTAAAACTATTGGAAGAGAAACAACTATATGCAAAGCCTTCCAAGTGTGCATTTTGGATTAAGAAAGTGGAATATTTTGATCATATTGTATCTCATGAAGGTGTCAAAGTGGACCCTAACAAAATTAAAGCAGTGATAGATTAGCCAATTCCCAAAACCTTAAAGAATCTTAGAGGATGCTTAGGATTCACGGGTTATTTCCGCAATCTTTTCAAGAATTATGGTCAAATAGCAGCACCTCTAACATCATTATTAGAAAATGAGGGATTTTCTTGGACTCAAGACACAACCAAAGAACTTGAAAAACTTAAGGAGGCTATGTGTACAACTTCAATCCTGGCCATGCCTAACTCAAAAAAACCTTTATTATGGAGTGTGATGCTTCATGGCATGGCATTGGTGCAATTTTGATACAAAAAGGAAGACCCCTTGCCTTTAAAATCCATCAAATTAAAGGAAATAACTTAATCAAACCCATTTGTCAAAAGGAAATGTTGGACATATTGGATGTAGTTAAGAAATGGCATCCCTACCTAATAGGAAGATGCTTCAAGGTAAAAATAGATCATGATAAATTGAAGCACTTCTTGGAACAATGATGCTTAGTATTTGCAGGTTATTTCCGCGAGATTTTCAAGAATGAAGGTCAAATAGCAGCACCTCTAACATCATTATTAGGAAATGAGGAATTTTCATGGACTCAAGAAACAACCAAAGAATTTGAAAAACTTAAGGAGGCTTTGTGTACAACTGCAATCATGGCCATGCATGACTCACAAATATCTTTATCATGGAGTGTGATGCATCAAGGCATGGCATTTGTGCAATTTTGATGCAAGAATGAAGGCCCCTTGCCTTTGAAATCCATCAACTTAAAGGAAATAACTTAAACAAACCCATTTGTTAAAAGGAAATGTTGGACATATTGCATATAGTTAATAAATGTCATCCCCACCTAATAGGAAGACACTTCAAGGTAAAAATAGATCATGATAAATTCAAGCACTTATTGGAACAACGTTTATATTCAAAAGAACAACAAAAATGGGTTACCAATATGTTAGATTATGACTTTGAAATTATATACAAAAACAGAAAACAAAATGTGGTGGCAGATGCACTTCAAGGAAAGAAGAAGACACATAGGACTTACTTTGTTTTATTTCCATTCCACAATATAATTGGGTGGAAGAAGCAATGATATAATGGAAGCAAGATTAGAATATATGCAAGATCATTCAACAACTACAAGAGGACCCAATTTCATTAGATAAATTTGCATGGAAAAATGATTCAGTATGGTATCATGATCATTTATATTTATGTGAGGATTCCTCAAAGCTAACAGAAGGTCCTTTTGGAATTGCACACTTCTCCTATAGGAGGACATTTAGGGTTCTTGAAAACTTACCACGGGATGAAGAGGGATTTTTTTTGGGAAGGTCTTAAGACTGATGTTCAAAATTTTATGGCTTGATTGTTTGGTTTTCCAATAGAATAAGGGATAGACAATCAAGATCTCGAGTCTCATATAACCATTAGCCATACCAAGTCGATGTTGGGAAGAGGTTTCAATGGATTTTATTATAGGTCTACCCAAGTCCAAAGGAAAGAATGTCATCATGATAGTGGTGGATCGACTCACAAAATATGCCCATTTTTTTCTCTCTTTCTCATCATTTTAAAGAAAGTACAATAGCTACAACATTCATGGAAACAATTTAGAAGCTACATGGAATCCCCAAGATTATTGTAAGCTATAGAGATTCAATTTTCACTAGTAATTTTTGGACTGAAATATTTTCTTGATTGTCTCTCTCTTATTCTATTAGCAAACCAAACATTCAACAACAAACTTTTGAACATCAATTTTAAGACCTTCCCAAAAAAAAATCCTTCTAGATCATGTGGTAAGTTTTTAGGAACCCTGAATGGCCTCCCATAGGAGAAGTGTGCAATTCCAAAAGGACCTTCTATTTGAGTGGGAATTCTTATGTAAATATAAGCGATCCTAATACCACAGTGAATCATTTTCCACACAATTTTATCTAATGCACTTGAGTCCTCCTGTAATTGTTGAATTATCTTGCATATCTTTTAATCTTATTTCCATTCAATCATTGCTTCTTCCACCCAATCAAATTGTGAAATGAAAATAACACAAATTAAACCCTATATATCTTCTTCTTTCCTTGAAAGTACACAAATTTATACATTTATATAGTTTTTTATTAGAATATCTTTATTTAATATAAAAAAAAATTAGTTATTGTAGTTAATCCATATTATTGAAATCTTAATTTTAACTTCTTTATAATTAAAAGCTATGAGTTGAGGCATTTATTTCATTAAAGTGGTCTCAAACTTATATCTAATTTCTTACTTACAAGAATAAGTACAAGTAACCTATAAGGCATAGGTATGTCACTTGAAAAACCTAATCTTAGTGAAACATTAACAACACCTTGTTTCTACTAATCAAACAAACCCATTAACATATAACTATTAAATTTTAATTACTTATGTATTTTTAAACCTAAAATATATATATATATATAAGTTACACATTAAAAAAACTATATATTTATATTATATATATATATATATATATATATATATATATATATAAGTTACACATGGAATTGTGTTTATTCTCGTGGGTGATTATTATGAGCATATACCATCCTCCCTTCGTAAGTTTTTATCAAGTTGTATACCAACATATAATTTTATAGCAAACACTTTATTGAGTGTATTTTTTTATATATACTTGGTTGGTGTATATTATGCATGTGATATCAAAAGGCCATGAGGGATTGTCATTAAAAGTGCACTTGCATACCCACACGAGTCTTGTAATTGGAAAATGGAATTGGCAAGGTTGTTGCCCAGAATTCATATACTAAAACATGAAGTTACAAATAACAAAGAGTATTATTTAGGTATGTACATAACAAACAAGGCAATGGATCATGGTTTGGATTTGCAAAGATTTCAGCTTTTTTTTAGTGCTTATCACTTATGCTTCATTAGTGACGGTAGGTCCAAATCTCTTCATTGTCGTCCTTATCCTTAAACTTGCATAGTTTCAAGTTGCCTTGAGAATTACTAGGCTTATAACCTTTTTTCTTAGAGCTTGTCATGTATATAATTTATACTCAACCATAGATGCCCTTTCCTAGTTTAATACTAGGATTTTCTCTATGAATAACCACATGGGGTCCTCCTCTTTTCTAGAACTCACACTAGAAGAACTCACACTTTACAAGAAATTTTGAACTAGTGAATACATACATACCACATACTCCTCTTTAACCTCACCCTTGCTCTCTATGGAATGAACTTCTATGCATGGTGTTTTTAGACCCTCTCCATGTTGACAAATAAGATGGAGTTGTCATGCAACCACTTCACAAGAAAATTTTGATGTGGATGTCTTATATCATTAGTGTTGTGTTTTGTACTTTCAATATATTTAGAGTCAAATAAGTTCTTTTCGTTGCAAGTGTAGTGTACAAAATTTTCACTCCAAGCTAGCTATACCCAAACTCATCATATAGATATTTACACTCCACTCTTGCCATACACAAACTCACCATATAGATAGTTGCACCATGCAATAATTATAGACAAAGCTTGCAACGACAAGGACTCCTACTCACTTATATGGTGAACTCGCAAGTGATAAAGTCCCTTCCTTTGAGTTTCCCTTTGATGATTTGAATAAATGAGTTCGGGTTCCTAGCCCAGTCTCAAGGCCCAATTTGATTACTCTTGCGCCATTATGAGGTCTCCTTTGGTCTTTTCTTGAATCTCATGCCCTAGTTTAGTCCATTTTAGCGACACCATCCCTCATTTGGGTCCTCCTCTAGCCAACTTGGGCCTTATAACAAAATATTGCACCTGAGAATTGCTCAAAATGGTTATAAAACCACTTTGGTACCATGTGTAACCACCCCCCCCCCCCATCTTTGGTGGGTGTACTCTTACTTATAAGTCAAATTTGATGTTTTTACCTTACTCTTTTGGCACTTTGCTTATTGTGAACAATTATGTTCTTATTGCTACGATGTGTGGTGTCTATGCTAACAATCATTTTGTGTCTAAAATATAAAGGATTTGTTTCAACTTAATGCAGGATGTTAACTCCTCTCCCCTCATGGTTAGGAATTCAATACTCACTATTAGACCATTGCAAGCATTGGAATCTCCATATCTGCTACTTGTGCATAAATAGGTCGCTCATTGCGCATAAATAGGTCGCTCATTGCACATAAATAGGTTGTTCATTGTGCATAAATAGGTTAGTCCCTATCCTCATTTGACATCTTTAAAACTCTCTTTGGATTATACTTTATAATTTAAATCTCTTATAGATTAGTTTTTGTACAGTAGCTCTCATGTACTATTAGATCTCTATTGAATTATGTTTTTCCATCATCCTCCCTACTCAAGGAGGTGTTATAGTTGTTGTTCATTGCCTTTACTCACTGGTTTAAGCCTTCTCCCTTTGATTTTGGAGTTGGAGATTACATCTCTTGATGGTTTTTAGCATCTCTCTCTTTACACTTTGATCAATCTTCCTCCTTTCCTCCCTAAACAAAGGACATTCTTAGTACTCTATTTACTAGTCGCATTGAATAATTTAACACTAAAAAGCGTCGATAGGCAATCTCAAACAAATTGGAACAATCTATGAAAAGTTGGCATCCATGCTTATCTATATCGTAGAGGACTATTGAGTTATCCATTGAACTCTTCTTCAAGCAAAAGTGTCAATGGGTAGGATCTCTAAGGGGGGGGCTTAAATTCATTAGAGTGTAAGAATTTTAGATTTCCCAAAACCCTATGAATTTTCCTAAGACTTGAACCATCAATTATTTGATCATGTTGATCTTCATTGGTGTCTATTACTCAAGAGAAGGGTATATTTATTGACCTTGAAGAATTGTTTTGATGGATGAATCTATAATCTCTTTCATAAGCTCCCATTAGTTCAAATTTTAGATCAAGTTTTCAAAACTCGATGTAATTTCTCCTTTGTAGCTTCAAAACCAACCTTAATGGAATATTTGTTCTCACTAGTCAAATGCTCCACAACTTCTAATTTTAGACCTATGTTGTCATAAATGATCTTGTTTTCTTCTTCCAATTACTTAAGCATTATAGTTGACAAATTCTACCTTACATCACATCTCCTTCTTTATGCACTAGACTCCATTGTTCTTTCGATATTTAGAATCTAGACTAAAATGATTGAGAATAAGCCCACAAAATTTCTATTAGTAAGGATATGGGTTACATTGCCATGTTTCTAATCTAGGAGATTAAGAAGGAGTTGGGAATGTATAGTTCCCTAAGCGTACTCAAATATGTGCTATGTATATGCCATTAGAGCTCCATAAAGAATTGTGTTAAGGGGAGAGGGAGTGAAGAAGCAGGGGATGGTGGGGCATTGTGTAGCTTGGAATCCCACCCCCTAGTTTCTTTGATATACTCCCTAACTTATGTTACATTTTGGTCACTTTTTTAATATACTCCCTAACTTATATTACATTTTGGTCACTTTTTTAATATACTCCCTAACTTATATTACATTTTGGTCACTTTTCTATTGCTTTCACATTAGTAAGCCAAGTTATAATTTCATTTCCTTATCTTTTAATGTGTTTATAAGCCACTTTTTTATCACTGTTATCTTATTTGATCCATATTATTTTATCTCAAAAAAACAATGAACAATCCTTGATTTTATCTGAAAGAATGTCAATGATAACTTTAGAGTCTTCTTTCACTCCCAAAGTTTTGAGAACCTAGATGTAGGCATAATTCTTTTCCAAGTAAAACCTTACAAGGAAACCTAGGGGATGCTTCCTCACATTCATAGATTGCATCCTTAGTAAACCCATCACCATAGACTGGTGTTTCTAACTTTGGGGGGATTCAAATCGGGCACTTGTTGGCACAAAACAAACCAAATGCCTAGCAACATTAGTGATAACCAGTGGATCTAAACCCTTGGGGCCAAAATTTGAAGGACATGGAGGTGGACTTTAATCCATTTATGTGTGCACGAGTCATGAGATCTTTTGATATAATATCTCTTAGTGCAACCCCACATTCAACCACTACCTCAAGATGACACCATGGCTCTAGAAAAATCCTTCACGAGAATTGAACTTTGTTTAATAGTGAAAAACTCCTCGCTCCTTACCAATACATCCAACCCTTTTGAGCAATTTAAGCACAAATTTATATTTTCTCATATAACTTTGATTTTGACTTAATCCCTCGTTAATTCAAAAAAGAATTTGTTATAAATTTCAAGTATTTTTTTTTCTCTAATCACCCCTCCTTTTTCCAAGAATGCTAAATTACCTTTTACCATAATCAAAAATCAAAAATATATTTTATCTAATTTCATTTACTATAAATTTAATTATAAACATTACATTCTTTCTCCTTTAATGGAAATGCATGAGCGATGGAAAAAATCCCAAATTTTTAAGATATCTTATTATGAAATAAAATCTAAAAAAAATCCATTATTCTTTAGCTAACCTTTGATGGTTTATCTAGCTGCCTTTTCATTCATACCCCTGTTTTATGAGGAATGATAGGCTTGTCTTCAAAGTTTTTCTTATTCCTAATTTCCTTCATCTCCATATGAAGGATTCCACACTCATATTCTAGTATTTCTTGCTAATGAGATAAGAACATTCGAGCTTCAACCATTTTCTCAAAGTTTTATGTATCAATTCAATCAAGGGGTGAGTTGTGAACCATTTCGGTATTTTCTTGGCAATCAGACATTGGATTGGCATATGCTCTGACTTTTTCATATACCTTACAACATGCATCACATTTGGTATGAGCTTGTGTGCCATTTTTTTAATGTTTGATTGTGTTAGAATATTTATATTGTTGGCAACCAAGAGAACATTGGGATTGGGATTTCATTGGAATCTAAATTTATTTCTAAATGTGTTCTTTATTGACTGCATCTCTTTTGATTTTGTTAATGATTACATGTATCCTTTTATTTTAATGTATTGTCGTATGCTTATATGCATGCTTTGTCCTTTAGTTTTTAAAAATAAACCACTTTCTAGTTTGTAGGTCATCTTCTAAAGATTGTGGCGTGGCATGGGTAGGGTAGGAGGAAAGGTTTGTATACCTAATTTTACATAGATCTATTTATAAGTCTACATAGATTAGATTCCAATAGTTCTTAGTCCAACCATTATTGATCATAACTTTTATGTTGTATTTCAAGGATGAAGCATTTTTAGTGGTTGGTGACTAGCCCAAGCATCTTCCCTAATATATAATGTTGTATCTGAAGGATGGAAGTATTTTTAGTGGTTGGTGACTAGCCCCAACATCTTCCCTAATATAGGGATTTTTTTTTTTACATAAGCATCTTCCCAAATACTTGATTTACTTATTTTATTAATGGCTTATATGTATATGGAAATGTTATTCCAAATACTATATCACTAATGTGGATCAGAGTTTCTAATCCATAGTATCGGATTTATTGGATTTTGTTGTCAACATAATTAGTAAAAATAATTTTGTTGCAAAGTATATTTTAGTTAATTAAAAAATTTCAATATTTTTTTTTATAAAAAGTTGTATTTGTTACTTTAATTTTTTAATTTTTTTAAGGCTAATTTTCATGCTAATTTAAAAGCTAGAACTTTTTAAAATCAAATGATTAGATGGAATCATTTGTTTGGCTAAAACACGTTTGCATTATATTAATAAAAAATATATTTTTTCATAATCTAATTAAAAAAATTGTTTAGCTTTGTTTAAAATATGTCTTAAAAAATGCATTAAAGCATATCGTCGTGTTATTATAGATCATGACAAAGTCAAGATACTCTTTTGGATCATTTTTCATTTTCCAAACAAAACTAAATGCTTAAAAATTCACCTTTCATTGGTGTGTTAGTGTGGATGGAATTAGTTGCACTTTAATAGGTATGGTTCTTCAACATAGAAGAGGTCTTTATGTGGCTCAAATTATGTTGGCTATCATGTTTTTAGAACATAAAAGAAAATTATTTGCATCCCAAATGATAATGCATCTATGAAGACCATTCTTATAAATGATCCAATTTAAATCCCATTATGTCTAGTTTTCTCAAGGTAACTTGAATAGAAATTTAATTTCTTATAGTTTGAATTCTTTTAATGGAGTCGATGGATTGGACCTTATTTACTATAATTTCTAATTTTGTTTTCTCCAATTTTATTTCCACAATATCAATTATTCCATTAAGTACCCGTTATCGCACAGTGTGTAGTTTGGGCAAAGCCCAACCCAAACACCAAATGTGTGACACAACCGGGAACACCTATCACTGTCACCTCAATAGATGTCCCCCTCRTTTTAGTGAAGGACAAGTCCAACACAAGGGAGGCTTCTCGGGTGACCCTAGGGGGATTGTGATGGGATAAACAAAKATCTTGGAGAGTGTCCCAATAGGTCAAGGTCAAGGATGGAAATGAGGCTTGAGAGAAAGTCCTATGAGCTGGTAAATGGTTTCTAAGGTTATGTACCTGCAAAACAATGTTAGACCTGCCCAGARCAAGACAATATATGACGATTAAAGCCTCAAAACCAATGATGAATCAACAAGAAACCTTGTTGTCCCAAAATTGCAGCATTATGTAAATATATATCAGAAGTAAATAAGTTATGACAACTGCAAATTCAACAATCAAAATCAAGTGTATGATGTTGGAAAATAAAGCTAACAACAAGTAGACAATTTTCCAATAATTAAACCAAGACTTTGATAAGAAGGGTTGTTAGCTAGTGTTATCAGCAAGATTTTACAACAGCTTGATGGTTGTAGCAAACTTTTTCTACATTAGCAAGTTCTAGCCATTAAAACCAACTAGCAATCCACCCAAACAATTGTCTTTAAGCAATAGATCAATTATGACAACTTGCAAGTGAATTCCAGTGGTAGAAAAGTGAGTAAGAGAGGGAAAGAGAGTAAGTTTGTTGCAACCCTATTGGTTGTAGCTAAATTTTTATTGCATCAGCTTAAATACTTGGAAAATCAAGACGCCCTCAAGGCACAAGATAACTTATAACATGTAAACATTATTTCCAAACTTGAACAATTCAATCTCCATGAAATCATGTTTACCAATGCAAAAATATTAGTGCCTTATCTATTCGGGTTATGGAGTCTCTTGTTTATGAACTAGGGTTTATTGCTCCTCTAGGGGTGTAAGCCTTTTTACTCCTTGGAGTAAACAAACCTTAGCAATGTAAATCTACAAGGGTGTAAACCTTTTTACTCCTTGTAGCAACCTTTTAAATAACATTTTTCAATTACAATAAAAGAGAGATCCTTGATGGAGGGTGTATGCCCTTATGCTCCTCCAAGGGTTTGACAAAATAACCTTGAAATCAAGAAGAAACCCATACAATTGTAGAAATTCCTTACCTAATCCAAGAGATAGCATGAAAAACCCTTACTTATCAAGATATTCCACCACAATTTCCAAGAAGAAGCATGCAAGAGAAGTCGCTAGCCTTATTCCATCAATAGACAAGTAAAAACATCCATTTTGCACCAAAAACAAGAGAGAGTGAATTGCCCAAGTAGGGCGAAAATTTCAGTCAAGAGTTTATGTAATTCTCAAGTGAGTTGTGTCTAAAATAAAAGTGAGATGATCTCTATTTATATGAGGTCATCTAAAACCAATTTTTCCACGTAAGAAAGTCAACAACAAATTAAAAGGGGGTTGAACCCCTTTATTTGTCTTTATAATTTACAAAAATTAAAACTACATAAAGTAAATCCCTTAGAAGGGTGACATCATGCCCTAAAAGGGTGACACTGGGCCTTGAAAGTGAGACATTGAGCCTCTAGATGCAAGTCGATGGACCTGCAAAGGCGATGTGTCCATCTCTCATGCTCTAGAGTGTCATGTCATGCATCTTCCTTCTTCAAGCCACAACATCTCTCTTCTAGAACCGCCAATCCCATCAAAACCCTAGCCTCCACATGGTGTCAAGGCTTGGAAGGTGACATCTTGGGCCTCCAAAGGCCAACCTCCAAGTGTAAGGGGATATGATGTCATCACCTAGTGATGTCCAAGTGCCTCCAAAGGCAAATTCCATCATCTCGAGTGTGCAATGGCTCGGGGGTCCTATGCCCATCCTGTGGGGTATGGCATCCATCCTTGGGGTTTTCAACCCCCCATGAAGGTCAATGGCATAGTTCCTCCATGGAATAGCTTACACCTGGAAAGGTTCTGCAAAGACAAACAAGTACGCCCTCCAAGGGTCCACAAGTCACATGTATCATGCCAATTAAGCCACATTTAATAAAAGAACCAACCAAACATGTGCATTAAATCCCCCCTTTTCAGACTAAACAAATGCTCAAAGACCTTATATAATTTTCCAAATTTAGGTATGGGAGGGTTGTCATGGTGCCCTATTGGGTAGATCAATCCCCAAAGTCAAGGAGTCTTTCCCAAGAAGACCCTCTCTAAGTCATGCAGTGAATATGAGGTGTATGGAGGTATGACTTTTGGGCATGGAGTTCTTGACATAGTAAGGGATCATATTGTCTCATTTATGGGTGCCTTTATAGAGGGTGTGTTTCATCCTCATTTGCAATGCAACATTTTTCCAAGCCTTTTATTGTCGTTAATTTACTATGGTCCAAAACATTGAGTGTTATGTGCAATGGAAAGTAAGGAGCACCGCAATGCCACTTGGAGCTAGGAACACATTGAGTGCCCTATGAAAGGAAAGTAAAAGACACTACAAATGCATTCCCTCAGCAAGCAAGACGTTTATTAATTATGTGTTTTCTTTTTTAAAGGTCTTTGATTTTTATGGAGAAGTGTTTCATTGCTCTCAAGACCTTAGGGCGAGCATCTAGAGGGGAAAATTATGGCTTTTAACTTTTTCCAGCTACAACACCTATGGGCCTTTAGCCCCTTCTACCCATGAAATAAGGCACAAACCCTTCTTGGGGTCAATAATTCCCAAAAAAACAAAAGGTGAGGAAATGAATGGGAAGAGGTATGGAAAGTGATAAGTATGTGTAGGAATGATATGATGACCCTTCTAAGAGACCCCCTAGTAGAAACCCTTTTCCTGAGGGTGGCCCACTTAATAGGAAACCATGTCAACCACCAAGGTGAAATGAGGAAAAAGGTATAATTTACAAGCAAATGTTTTCGTAATCAAGAAAGGATCCTTTGCAACATGCTCAAATTCTTCAACTATTAAAGTGACGCTTACCACAAGACTGGACTTGTTACCTCATGAAGCAAGAATTAATGTCCTCTGTGGGCCAAGCTAGTGTGTTAGACACTTTTGTTTTCGATCAATGGTGATGTGTGGTGAGAGGAGGGCCTTTGCCTGCTTATCTGGTTCTCATTACTCCATGTATTCAACCTATGGGCCTCGAGACATCATCTCCTTAGTTACCCCTAGCTTGGGGGGGTAACAAGACCTATCAAATGTCTATCACATCTCCTCTAAACTCGTCAATACACATCAGTGTTATCATACACATGAACATACTAGGTGGAAACAACATGAGTATAGATGAATAAAAAATGCCAAGGAAGACCCCATTTAAAATAAAGGGGTGGTTCGGGTCTATCAAGATGGCATGAGGTATCTTTAATCATGAGGTGATATTGCAAGGAATCCATTCATCTCCATTAGAAATGATGGAATGGGGGTACCACCTTAAGTAGAGAGACAAGGACATGTGTTGGGGGAGGGAGTGATGGAATAGGGGACAGGATGAAAAATATTGAAGTATGGGAGGGTTATTATGAAGATGGTGGGAATGCATTAGGAACTATGCAAACACAAGAGGGGTGGAGGGGAAATGCATGAACACTAGTGGGGAGTAAAAACTAATTGCATCAAATAAAATGTCTTCCTACTATCAAATGAGATTAGAAAGAGGGAAGTAAAATCAATAAAAGAGGGATTGCATATATGTGTTGGTTTATTACCAAACATTAGAGTGAATTCTTTATAGAAGAAATCCATGACTTCATGGAGTGAGGTCTCCTCAAACAATGCATGTTATTACTTTATCGAGTAGATTAAGAGATCTCCATGTCTTAGGGAGGATGCCTCATTGGATTTTTTTATTAAATCATGAGTCGAGGGACTTGAAAACATTGTGGATTAAGGATATAGTGAATATTTTTTTGACTTATTTTAAGGGGAACATTGCTTGGGATCATAGATTCATGGAGGATGGAAATTAAAACTTCAAATCACAAACAAATGCAATCTCTGAGGTAATTTTTTAGAAATTGCTTCAACTGTATTGTCTCCAAAACCCTATGGGAATTCATTGATTAATTATTCTTATGCATTGACAATTTGCACACATTCTCTTAAGGCTCCACAAAAAAAAATACGGTGTGAAATCATATGGATTTGATCCATTTTTTCTCAAGGTTGTTATTTGGAGGGAAGGAATATTCTATGAGTTTTTATTTCGAGGGAGGGATATGCTATGGAGTCTACTCCATGAAGAGTGTCTCACATTTCTTTTATTTTCTAGATTTCTAAGCACTTATTTTCTTTTTTTTTTGTAAATTATGGAACTATTCCATTAAAAATACAATAAAGATACAATCAGAAAGTCGCAATGTTTATCCCTGTAAATGGTCAAAACTAAGGCTTGCCCTTATTGGGAAATCAAGCTCGGAAAAGACATGATCATCCAACCTACCCTTTGGGGGGAAACCAGGCTTACAAAAATGATGGGAGTGATTTTTTGTTTGATTATTGTCATAAGACCAAAAAGCTTGAAAATTCATAACTGAAAAAAATTGAAAAAAGACTAGAAGCCTGGGAATCATGTATGTTTGTCGGTCACGATTGGAGGGTCGTCTTGAGGAATCTCTTCTACAATGGGGCAGCCACCGAAGTCGATTTCGTTGTTGCTGGAGGATCTGGAGTTGTTTGAGCTTGGTTCCTTGACCGGGAGGCTTGCGCTCTTGATAAAGGGAGCCATCAACAAACTATGCTTGCCTGGAGTGGTCTCAGTGGTTGGTTTGCTAGAATTCTCCTAAGGATTCGAGGGGCTATGGTGGGCCACAGAAGGAAGAGTACGAGTGCCAGGGGAGGGAGGAGATGAAGGAGGAGGATGGGCAGTGGGGGAGTGGGGTGAGTGAGACAAACTAGGAGGGCTCTGAACAAAAACACCCGGAAGGTTGAGGAGGGTGCGGGCGAGCAGCTTTTTTACCACCCAGTAACTGCGACAGTGTCTGGAGGTGCAACAGGAGGCTGGGAGAGAGCTATAAACTTCCTCTTCCCAATAGTCTAGCAACTATCATAGAGAATTGGGGACAGATCGATCGTAGTCGTCCTGGTTGGCCATGACGGGCGGGGGAGGAGTTGTGGATGCACATCTGTCGCGACCACTTCACCCTAAGGTGGGGGTGGCGTGCTTATGGGGAGGCATGAGTGAGGGACTGTGCTTGCAGGGCATTGCGAGGGGGGAGATCCACCACCATCTGTAGAGAACAAATAGCTCCCACCTGCAGAGAACAACTCTTGCAAGTAGCAATGGAGGAATGACAGGAAGGGTCGAGGCTAGCGGAGTGATAAGCACAATTGGAGAGGGGGACAAATCAGTAGCCTTCAATGCTACCAACCTTTGCAAGCACGTGGACTGGTGCAACGTACAGAAGCCATGTAGGTGAGGAGCAGGAATCGTTGGCAGAGTAATGGAGAGACGTCTCGAGACGAGAGGGTGATTAATTCGCATGAGGGGGGGTGAGGTGGAGCACACCGAGGTGTTGGTTCACATGTTGAGGAGTCTCGAGGTGCCCGCCAGGTGGACGGGGGTGACACCCGCATCCGAGGTAAGCACTTATTTTCTTAGTCATTCTAGTATTCTTGATTTCAATCATGATTCGTGAATGTAGTTAGAGTATATACACTCTCTTAAAAGGAGAATTTAATTTGTTTGCCATCATTACAAGTTTTTTATCCCAAAAGGATCCAGAGAAGGCCAAGAATATCTCATAACTCGCAGAAGCAACTTAGGATGCTCGGAATGGCCTCAACAAACAGAGAAATGGAAAAAGTTCAAAGTTCTCAAAACTCAGTGAAAGTGACATCATCGCGGAGAGCGCGTCGCAAGCTTTCTAACTGCGCAAATGGACCGTCAAATGGAGTTACGGATTGAAAGATATTCGTGATCAAAGTTTGGTCAACCTAGACCAGTGAGCAAGGGGATGAGTCAACATCTGTACTACTGACGTCAACATCAGTACGGATGACATTAGCATCTGTACAACATATGTGGCATGAGCAGGAGGTGACATGTGTCATGTTGATGTCATCATGGTGACGTGGCAACACCAGAGGCTGTCACGTGTCACTCATATTTGGCATTTCTGGGTCATTCTGTGGACCAGTAAGATTGCGCCACATGGTAGTCCATACAGTGATGTGGCACTGACGTGGTAGGCTGAGTTGGCAGTTGAAGTGGAAATATGTATAGTGACATGGCGCTGACGTGGCAAGTTGACGGTACAGTGGTTGATGTGGCCCAATAGGTGGTTGCCACATGACCCAGTCATGGGCTGCCACGTGGCAGTGGGCAAATGTCGAATGACAACCTGTGATCGAAATTTTAAAAAAAATAAAGATTTGGCAGGTCCACCAAATCTGGCGGGACCCCGCTAAATCTGGAAATCAACCAATAGCTAGAACCATTGCCAAAGTAACAAAACAATACATTTCAAATATATATACATCAGTTGCAACGGTCAAGCCAAAAGGGGAGGCTTGCAGGCTTGACCCCGGGACCTCCCCCCTTATACATGCCTTAATATATGCTCCATAACCAATAGGCCAACGGCCCCACATTGTTAACAACGTCTTTTTAATTATTTAAAACTTGCATCCGCCCAATGCTGGAGGAGGGGCGCGTGTGGGTACGGACAAGCACATAGTTTGAGACAAATTATTCAACGTTTATTGCAGGTTTCAAGGCACGAAAACTGAGACAAAATTCCTCTTGGGCCTAGGAGTGCCAAAGTCAGATCGAGGCGTGGAGACAATCATTTTTGGGTAATTCGATGCCACGAATTCAGTGGTGTTGTCTGTTTTCTRATCTGAGCAAATATTTTGTAGCTTGATTTAAGAATGAGGTGTACTTATGTATTTTGCCAAATTATTTTGCTAAGTTAATAAGAAGGCCTACCCATTTGAGAGYAGGACCCAGARACGTAGTCCACCAGGGACGAACTCTGTTATCAAATTTTTTGTGTTTGGATTTGATGCTTATGTCTCTTCATTATTGAGTTTTTCCTTCTTTAATGGTGCACTTTAATTTATGCTCGTTTATTGCAATTCTTTATAAGTCACTCRATGAAAAGATCTCGGATCAGTTTTCCTCTTACATGTGRAAATTGTCTCACTTTTATCACTCCATGTTTTGTAGAAAAGAGTGCAAAGGATCATAGTAAACTTTTTACTAAAAAGGGTTTCTACTTAAGAGTGCTTACATAATTTTTATTCCATGAGTCAAAGGCTTCATCCTAGCTATAAATCCCTTGAAAGGTGGAATATGTTCTATAATGCTAATTATTAATCAAGATTCCTTTAATGAGTTGTGTTGCAAAAAAAAAAGGTGGGAAGTGTATTTAGAGTCAGGGGTCATAATTCACATTCAAATAGACCTTGGATTCCCCTCTTGTCTAGATTTTCACATGTGAAAAGCTTTTAATGAGTTTAGAGCAAGAGAAAAGAATTTATCATTGGAAGAGATTCCTTCATCCAATTTTTTTTCAATTTGATGTTCTTGGTAGGCATTTTGCCTTCCTATTAACCATTTCCCCTAATTCATTCTATCATTAGGTTGGTTTGCAAGGAGACTTCCAATGGAGTTTTATCTTTAGAAGTGGTAGGTATCTAATAAAATTTAGTTGGAATATTTGGAAGTCCTCAAATGTTTTCCATTTTAACCATTTGGTTGGGTTGGTTCTATCCCATATTAAGATATAGTGATAGATATGGTTATGGAGTATCCATCATTTGTATTATTCAAGAAGTGGATATCTTCTAACAATTAATAGATATGGTACAAATTATCCATGATTTATGTTATTTAATATTTAAGAAGTGAATATTTCCTAAATCGTGGTTATTTTTAGAAGAATCATGTTCTTCCATAGCTTGATTTATCTCCTAACAATTCATAGATATGGTTGTGAATTATCCATGATTTACGTTATTTAATATTCAAGAAGTGAATATCTCTTAAATCATGGTTATGTTTTGAAGAATTATGTTCTTCTATAGCATTTATTCACCATTCCTAGAAGTCATATTCAAAGGTACACTTATAAATCATGGTTATTTTCAGAAGAATTATGTTCTTCCATAGCTTGATTTATTCACCATTCCTAGAAGCCATATTCAAGGTACACTTATAAATCATGGTTATTTTTAGAAGAATTTTGTTCTTCCATAGCTTGATTTTTTCACCATTCCTAGAAGTCATCAAAGATGCACTTGAATGAGGTGGGAAGATTTCTCAAAGGTTATATAGATGGGTGAGTTTTACATGAGATATTCATTCATATGCCATAATCATTCTTCTATAGTGATTTGTTTTTTCATGTGGTTCACGGCACTGGATATCGGAAGCTTGCTACTTCCATGTAAACCTCCCCAAAATCCGCGAGAGAACATATGGATGGCGGGTATTTCAGAACATCCCATTTAAGGGCATAACATGTCACTTACAAGGAATTGAACCTGGGTGGGGAGGGTAACAATCATTCCTCCCAACCACCCAAGCTACATCCAATGGACCATTCTTCTATAGTGATATTTACGTACTTTTTAGTCATAATTCCTTTCCACAATAGGTATGTCTCTAAATATCAAGTTCCATAATGGGTATGGAAAACATCCACAAGAGTCATCTCTTTGGTGCCTAGTTGTCCTTTTTTCTAAGTTTGAAGGGTTGTCTCCCTTGAAACTAGGAATGACTTCTTATTTTTTACTTTTTCATTTCATTCCATTCCATAGAAAGATTATACTAATTTTATTAAAATCCTTTAATACACCTACTTTAATACACCTATGAAAATTGTCATAACATCACAAAGATGAGTACACTAGGGAAAGTAATAATTTAATCAGCACCATTTTTCCACAAAGGTTGAGCTAATGAGATCCTGAATTGTGTATTCTTCCCTTGATTTTATCGTACAAGGGTTGCCAACCACCCATTCTTGTATAGAAAAAAGCTATGGGAATTGATATAGAAAAAGCTATGGGAATCCTCCAATATAAGGATTTCAAATTTTCCTTACACAGATTTCTAAATTGACCATGGAAATTTGAAAAATAGATATCAAAAAGCATATTCCCACAAAAAAGTTTTGCATTTCACGTTATTGATTTTCCACAAGGCCATGCATTGTATATATCCATAATCGTCTTCGACCTTTTAGTAATGATGGTAGAGCTCCCTCCCAAAAATAATGCATGATAAACAAATTGGGAATGATTCAGGGATTGATTACTCTTACCATTTATATTATAAGGAGGAGGAGTCTAGTGATTATGCTCCAGCTTTCTCCTTAATGCTTCAACATCCTTGTCTTCTAGTGATTATGCTCCAGCTTTCTCCTTAATGCTTTAACATCCTTGTCTTATGCATCTAGTTAAGGCAGTTAAATTTGATGGTTTATGATTAACCATCGAAGCAATCTACAACTTATACAAGTTTTAACGCATTTGGTATATCATTTTTCAAACCTAAATTTATTCAAAACTTTGAACAAGAAATTGTGATTTAGTCTATTAATAATTATTTTCTAAATCTAATTGCATAAGAATCCATCTTGGCTCGTTTTCAACGTTGTCATGGATTGCTTCTTATACTAAATTAAAATTTTCAAATATCTGTTTCATTTGGATGAAGTTGTCATGTGCTTTTAGACTATTTCATTGATAATAGATTTAATTTTATGGTTATCATTTTTGTAAAAAATTGTAAGAGATGTCATAAAACGAAATTGTTTTGATTTGGATTATTTTTTTTCTTTTATGGGAACAATAATCAAATTTGAAGGGTATTTCATGATGAAAATTTGTAAAAGTAATTGTATTTCGGATGAAAGAGTAAACTAAGTGCACATTTCATTAAAATTATGTTAAATAAAAATTGCCCTTCCAATACTTTAAATTCTAAAAAAAAACTTATTACAAAATAAATAAAATGTATTCTCAATTAAAATTAATAATAAGCATGCTTCGTAATTTCAAATATAGCATTTGGATGATACATTGATAGAGTTGTTAGTTTTTAACTGTTAAATAATAAGTTGCCTACTTTATTATTAAATCATATCAAGGTTTCAAATATTGGAAGTCCAACACATTGGTTCTATGTGCATTAAAAAGAAGTAATTCTCCATAAAAATGAAGCCATACTTGTCTTCTTTAGAGAATTCCAAAGTGTGTCAAATTTCAATATAAAGCTCCAAAACAGCCGCAGAGTTGGATGCCTATATAAAAAGGGATTTGTTTTATGTGTCAACATGATCAATGAGGATCTGAATCTTGGATTCATATCTCAATCAGATAAAAAATCATGCTCAACCATGGGAGTTGGGGCCCTTTAAACTCCAAAGCACATTTGGTATGCTAGTTGTAGATATCGTTAGGAAAGAGAATTTGTAGGACCTTAAGGCCTTTTCCAAAGGGAAATAATTCCATCAAAACATCATAAAATCCCAAAAGAGAGATTACTTTCTTTATGGGCCTCCATGAGAATGCAATCTAGTATGATTGCATCCATAACTAATTATTTAGCCTAAGATGTCTATGATTGGGAGCTTCTTGAGATCCACAGAAACACAGAGCTAAGGGATATTATTGATCAGGATCATTGAGTCTATTATTCTTATTGAAGGAATTGATTATTCACTTGAGCACTCAAACCATGAAAAAAATACTACCACGATGGTGTTAGAGCATTACACATAATGCACAGATTTGATGATAAAGTAATTTTCTTACCTTCCCCTTTGTGTTCTTAAGAATCTCACCCAGTTATAAAAAATGTTGCTCCAAAGTTTCAACATTGCAAAGGATACATCTCATGGACCTTGTGCTTGGAATGAGGCATAAGAAAAGAGAGCTTTGGGGGCATTCTCAAAATATTTGATGGGAAAAGTATTGTTAAACAAATGTTAGTGTCGCTAGAAACAATAAGAAGAAAGTGAAAGAGTGTGATACATAAAGATGAATAGAATTATGAAAAGGGGAATGATCAATCTAGAGAACAAAAGGAGTGAGTACTTAATGATGTAGGAAACTAAAGGAGCAAAATCACAATTCTCATTGTTGTAATCACAATTTTAGGTTTTGTTTTGTTGATAAGATCCATTTTGTGCATGTTCATATCTAAACATAATCAAGAAGATACTTGTTAGAAATTTGCATTGAGATTAATAGGGATTTTTATTTGAAACATAATCATTAATAAAGTTCTATGTGAAACACAACAAAACTATACATTGTCTTTGCGATGAGCCTAAATACAAATGTTCAAGATCTCAATGGATTCATGAGAGATTTAAAAAAATTATTAATTTTGTGTTTTATTTTCATTAGGCATCTATTGAGGTAACGAGGATGCTATAACTAGATACTAAATGGTCAAGAGGCCAACTAATGTGCTTAAAGAATAATTGGATATTAAATATCAACACCATAACTATGTCATGATCGATGACATATAAACACATAAAATCATCAATGTAACAAAATAACTATGGATCAACATGTTAGATACCTTTAGAGAGAGGGAACACGTGAACATGAAGAAAGAGAGACAAAATTGTTATCCAAGGTTCCCTTAATGCATATTGTTTGCTCTTCAAAATTGTCATTGAGCCAAAAATGTATAGTTAATCTTGCTAACAAGTTGATAATGCCATTATAATTTGCACCCATGGGCCATGGCTAATTGTTTTGGGGTTTTACAAAGCCAAGACCGTAGGAATAGAGGACAAAAGAAATGGCATTTGGCATAGTGTGGGAGTTGAACACATTAAGTATGGGTAGTAAATGAGATGCCACTCATCGAATTGATGAGGATTGACAATTCACATAACACATGAACTCGAGTAGGGATTCATGAAGATAAGTTGTCCAATCTTCTCTAGGAAGCTTTCATTAAGTGACACTTAAATGGTGGATACGCCAACACGGTGGTAAGATTATGTGGACGTGAGATATATGATGGCTTTAATGTTGGTAAGAGGATTCTTCCAGATCCATCACAAATGTTTGTATAATTCGACCTTCTAGACCAAACCAATGTGGTTCATCATATAATTCGACCTTCCAGACCAAACAAATGCGGTCCATCATATAATTCGACCTTCCAGACCAAACAAATGCGGTCCATCATATAATTTGACGTTCCAAACCAATTAGATTTTTGGCGAGAGGGTTCTTCCAAATCCATCACAAATGTTTTTATAAATTGAGGTTTTAGACCAAACCAATGTGGTTTATCGTCGAGATGATGAACCACATAGGATTGGTCCAAAATGTTGATTTATTAAAACATTTATGATGGATCTAGAAGAACACTCCCACCAAAACTATAATCGTAGAAGTCTTATAACCGAGATTTAATGTTGTGGAAAGGTACGTCATATTGGTGAATAAATGAGAGGCGATGCCAATCGAGATTATTTTAATCTTCAAATACCACATGCAGTTAAATCTTGAATCTTGATCACAATTTACATCCATCCTTATTTAATATTGTAGGTGCAATGACCATTATGCAACCAAAGTTTGAGAATTGAAACACTGAACATTACTGAAAATATAGCCCTTTTAAAATTTTATGATATTTATTTTCATTCTTAAATGATAAGGGAATTCAAAAAAAAAAAAATTAAGAAATGATTTATGAATCACTCTTAAAACAAATTTAAACATATTGGAAAATTCAATTTTGATTGTCATTTAAGAAAAGAATAACGGGGAATACTTTATTCTCTTTCTTTTTTCAATTTTTTTGAAAAACTTAAATGGATTCATTATACTTATTGAAGGCAGTGTATATTGCAATGAGATCGTCGTTGATCGCCTATTACTTTGTTAGTTGACCAAAATTGTGTACATGTTTTCCATAGTTTTACATTAGGCATTGGATTTTTATTATTTTCCCAAATAGTTAAATCTATTTATTTGTTATACTATTCACTAATCGACTCGGGGTTATTTTGAAGCTAACAACAACCGTCTTAGGATTAAGAAAGTTTCTTGGGATTGAATATTTTTTAAATGACTAGTTTCAAAAAAAATATCCATTTTGTAGTTTGATTTCTATGATATTTTTTCCAAGTTTTTTGGAATTTGTTTTTATGTGGAAGAATTATGTATGTCATAGCTTAAATGTTCGATTAATTGGTTCTTTTTCAATTGTTCAATATAACAGAAGAGAAATGTGGGTTTTTTCACTAAAATCTGGCAAGAATCATTTTGAATTTAATGGAATTATAGATATCAATCATTAACATTGCAAACTCGTGTTGTAGTAGGGGTATTTGAAAGTGTTGAATTCGTTTCTAAATAGAAAACAACGATTCCAAAAATCCAAAATTGCAATTTCAACAAAGATTTTATAGTTGGATTCGATGATGATAAACCGAAAAAGGTCAAAATTGTTGAATATTCAACCTTATTCAATATGTATTACTCGATTATGGTTGATCAGCGAGAGCTAGGGTCTTGAGCAACTACAGGTTAGGGTTTGGCAGTCATGGCCTCAGTAGAGGATAGCATGAGTACCAAGGGGGGCGGCAATGGAACCCCCTTATACAACCAAGTAGTGGTAGATAGAGGGAAAGGCCCACGAGGCGTAGGTTTCAAAGCGCCAATGACAAGCACCTCGAGATCAAAACCGGAAAAGAGTCAGGAAAGCAATCAGGGAAAAAGCAATCGCATGGGGGAAGAAGCCACAGAAACTCAGAAGGATGCGCAAGAAACGACGAGCCCTAATGGAGCAGAAGGGCGCAAACCATGTAAACCAAAAACAACAATGATACCCAAGGTAATACTGGAAGATCCGCAAACACAACTCTACAGGGACCAAATGAAGACACATGCACTAATCTGTAAGTTTATGGGCTTGTGGCCCATAGAAAGAACGTTGCGCAACTGGATTAAATATCAATGGAAGCCAAGTGGAGAAGTGGAACTCCATCTGGGCTCGAAAGGCTTCTTCACTGCAGTATTCATGAACCTGGAAGATAGGGATAAGATCTTTGAGGGGGGGGGCATACTTCCACGCCTCAGCAGGACTGTACATGCGACCATGGAAGGAAAACTTCTCCCCGGAGAAACAAACTTTCAAAAATCTGCCTGTCTAGCTGAGACTTTACTCCTTTCCATTAGATTACTGGCTACCTTCCACTTTCGAAGAAATAGGTAACAAGTTGGGAAAATACGTGAAGACATCTGAAGTAACCCTAAAAGGGAGATATACATCTTATGCAAGAATCTGCATAGAGATGGATGTATCGAGGGCACTCCCAGAAGCCATAAACCTAGAATTCAGGGATGAGGAATGGATACAAAACATTGACTACAAGCAGATCCCCTTCAGATGAAGAAGATTTCACGAACATGGACACCTAATCAGAGAATGTCCTCTCATTAAAAAACAAGAAGCAGAAAACACCAAACTACAATAGGATGAGGATGGATTTATAAAGTCGAACCACAGAAACAGAGCTAACAAGAAACAAAGTAAAACCCCAACAGGGAGCCATCTGGAGGTCGGGAATAGAACAGAAGGAAGGGACAAGACCAACAAAGGGGAAGAAGGAGGAAAGGAGAAGGACAAAGCTAAAGAAACTAGGGATCAAGAAACAAATGAGTACACAGATAGCCCAAGAAAGAAGATGGGATAGGGGGGTAGCACAACTCCTATGGACGGAGAAACCAGAGATGTCAACACCCCCATGCAGGAGGAAGGCGGAGACGGGGAAATGACTCCAAACGAGGTAGGAACGAAAGATCCTGATCTCAGAGACATTGTGGAAAGGGAAAGGATAGATCTCCCGAACATTTTGGAGAAATGGAAAAGGCAGGGCGTAGACAATGTACCAGCGAAGCAACTAGACTGCATACAATACCTGTTCCTCTTAAGGGAGGAAGACAAATCTAGAGGGCTCAAGCGTAGACATGGGGAGATAGGACACCTAGGAATCAATGCAGGTGAGGGACAACCACAACTCTCACCCAAGCAAACAAGAAGGAAAAAAGGCAGGAAATCAAACAATGTAGCACTACAGGAACTAGGAGCTCTGCTAATAAACTCGGGTAAGATCAA
>ML786106.1:276262-301434 GCA_009831015.1 Picea engelmannii
CAATTATATTATGACCAATCCGCAAAAGGGGATTTGGTCCTTTTACAATAGCTGACATGATCAATCCACAATGGGGATTGATCCAATGAATAATATATCAAATAATAATAAGAATACACTTTGCAGTTACATTATTTCAACAGGCTTCCTCTATGGACTGACTAGTGCAAGAGGGGTTTTGGTTTGAATTTCAAATATCTCATGATTATATGGTATTTATTTTTGTCTGGTTTTGTTTTTAACATGATGGAGATTTTTTCCCAACTTATAGGAAGTGCTTCTTTAAAACTTGATTTTTTCTCAACTTATAGGAAATGCTTCTTTAAAACTTGTTTTTTTGGTTTCTTCCTAACTTACTTTAGGATTTTAATAGTTACATTATGTTTACCATATTACCTAAGGATTGCATGGAGAGAAGCGGGGTACTTTTTACAACTAAACATGGATGAGATGTGTAACTTCATAGTGAAGTAGCATGGGTGAGAGAAAAAAGCTCAATGCAATATTAATAATAATAAAATAAAAATAATTACTTGTCAATTGGGTTTAGCTTGGGTGGTTGGGAGGGATGATTGTTATCCTCCCCACCGAGGATCATTTCCTGCAAGTGAAAATCCAAAGAAAAATAAGGTATATGTAGTTAAATCATTACACAGAAGGGATCCCTTATCCCACAAACAAAAGGATCTCATATATCAATTTAGTGTTTAACAAAATTGAAGCAAGTCTTTCCCCCATTGAGAGCATTGCTATGATTAGATACTTGACGTACAAGAGCGAGATAAACAACATGGATGATAAGAGGCTCCCCAAAATTGCTTCAAACTCTAGACAAAACCACGAGCGGCTCAAGCAAAGATGGTCTAAAGTTGCCAAATCTTGACTAAATCATCGGGGAATACAAGCAGAAGTCATCATGCATAATATCTCTAATATTACAAATATTGTCACTTATAAATTTAAGGAGAATATGTGGTGTGATAAAGAATTAGTGGATAGTGGTCAACCCTAATTTAAAAGATCAAAATTACCTCTTAGTTTTGAGAAGTGAAAAGAAGAAAATCAATATTGCTAAAATAAGAACAAACTCTTATGAGCTTCATAGTGAAACTCGACGTTGAAAAACTCTCAAAACATCGTGGGATGAAAGAATCTATCATCTTTATGACAATAAGCAAGTAGAAGATGAAAAACACTTCCTCTTAGATTGCCCTGCTTATACTCATATTAGATCCCAATTTAAAAATATTTGCGCTTATACTCATATTAGATCCCAATTTAAAAATATTTGCCACAATACAGACCTTCCTAACCTTCTAAGTCATCAAAATTATGCCGATATTGGAACGCTTCTCTCAATGCTTTTTGAACATAGAAATACAATTTAAAAAAAATCAAAGTAATATCTTACCTTCTTAAGATCCAATAAATAAACATTTACTTAATTCCAATCTATTAAATAAAAAAAATCAATTTTAATTTATTTTTTATTTTAAATAATATATTTAATAAATTTAAATTTAAAATAAATATACACTCATATGCATTTAAAAACAAACTTTTTCATTCATTGCAACGTGTATATTATTTTTGATTAAATAAGAAAACAGGACCTTCCAATTAAGAGCATTAATGACAATTGAGATCCAATCGAAAGGGACCTTATAAGTGGTTTGATCTTTTATGGGTAAAGTTGTAAATGATCGTTGACAAGTTGAATCAATTTTATTGCCATATTAAGGGTTAACACTAGAAATCTTAAAAAAATTAAATGACCAAGTTGAAATACATTTTTAATTTTTAACCGTTGTAAATGACCGTCAATTGAAGAATTAAATGAACGTTAATTTGCCGTCATGAAAGCCATTTAAAAATTTCATTTTTTAATCGCCAATTGTTGTTTAAATTCTTTCCCGTTAGTAATATTTTATGGGAAATGAAAGTTTTATATTACAACTTTAAAAAGATTATTTCCCTTTAATTCAGGAGCTCCATACAAATTGAAGAACGCCGGGGTTAAATTATTTCTCCATTGGCCTCTATACCAAGGTGAGGTATAGGTAACATGTTTTTTATAGGTTTTTTTCAAAGGAAATAGGCACGGGAAACTCGTCAATATTTCACCAATAGGGAGGTTGACATATGTTGAGAGGCGAATGATAATTCTTTAGAAGTTTTTAGCTATGTGTTTTTGGCTTGGAAACTTCTTAATGCGGCTTTTGCTTTGATCTTCCAGTGTAGGAACTATTGTAGATGGTGTTGAGTGGCATTTTCCTCTATAGGAGTGTCTTCTATTATGGTGTTAAGGGAAACTCTATTCCCATGCACTGGTACAACTATGTGTGTAATGGTTAAACCCTAGTTTGTCGAGCATTCATAGTGCCTCAGACTCCTTGTGAGGTCCTTCAATTTAACATACAAGCAATATTTGCAATATTAGACCCTAGTTTGTTGAGCATTCATAGTACCTCAAACTCCTTGTGAGGTCCTTCAATTCAACATGTAAGCAACATTTGCAACATTAGTGGACCATTCTTTCTAAGAGAAGAAGGAAAAGGCCCAACTCAATTCCACTCAAGATACTTTCTTCTAGATGGGGATTGTTGGAGAGTGGGATGTGTTCAATTCCACATAAGCAGAAGAATGCACAAAAGTCTAGAGATACCACAACAACCCAGAGCTAAGGTGGTTGAATTGCGCATTCCAGGTAGAGATGCTCATAAAGAACATGGCGAGCAAAGAGGGAAATCTTACATTATGGAAGGGGTGGCAATGCATTATAAGCATCGATGCATGGAGAAGTAGAGGATGAATAAATTGTTTCATATCCTTTTTCCACTTCTTGCAAGTGTAGGTGGCAATGGGATGGAGTGAAATGAAAAAAACGCCTTCCCAATTGAGTGTGCAAAGTTAGTGTGACAATGAGTGATGAGGGAGGTGGGAGTAAAGCTCCTCCTTAATGCGAGCATTAAGATGATAGGGGTAGATGGAGGTTACCCCCTCCTTGGATGCCTAAAATCCATGGGATCCCCCCCCCCACAAGACACCGTAATCAATTAGGCTAGGTGATGTAGGTTTTGGTCATGGGAAATATTCATGCATGTAGATTGCCTCCTTCCCTATGCTAATGTTAAGGATCCTCATTCATGAGCACCTTATTGTTTTCCTATAATCTATTTGGCTATTGAGTATTAGAAAATAACACATGAACTAAGGCTACTCATTCGAAACTATGAACGAGAGTCTTGATTCAACTGATGATTCTTGTGATCGAAGGCAAGGAGATACCCCCTTTGTTGTGAAAGGCATAAATAATAAGGGATGAGTCCCCAACAATTGTGATTTTGTCTATTATGCTTCTAAAGAGCAACTTGAGTCCCTATAATGCTATTAGGATTTTTTGGTTCTTTATCAGATGCCATGTCGATCCCCCATGTAATATTTTGTGCATGATGTCCACCAAGGTCCATAATGACCCCCACTCCTACCACTACTAAAAGTTTCACAGTAACATTAATGTTCAAGTATTAATGGCTTTGACTTTATTTATACACTTATAAAGTATATGTTGTATAGTCGGACACACCACACTCTTTATCTAATCCATGATCATGCATCGGTAAGAAGGTCCAACAATAACCACATCTTGTACATTGCATGCCTTCATAGGGAGTTGCCTCACCATTTTTGACATTCACCTCCACTTACATTGCTCACATACCACCATTGTTCTAGGATCTCCATTTCTTAAGATGAGCCTTGCGAATCAATCTTCGACGTTTCTTGTTGTTGGTTTTTTACCCAACCTATGATCTCTAAAACTGAATCTACTTATATTTGTCACATTCATTGCAACCTCCATGATAGAGGAAGTGATTGTTACTTCTCTTAGAATGGAGGCCATATGAACCCCCTATTGTTCATTCATGTGATGGCTTCATCAATTTTTTTATATAATTATATGTCTTCCTCGTCTCTAATGATCAAAGAAAAAACATGAAAGTTTTGAAGGAGAGATAGGTTTTATTTCTTTTGTATTTTTTCATTTTTAAAAGTATGTGTTTTTTTTTATCGTTATCATTTAAAAAAAAATTAACTAAATGTATTGTATAATGGATTTTTTTCCTTTACATAAAAATATTACAACCTCTCTTTTATTATTTATAATTAAGGAAATGTTGCCATTATCAAACTTGCATGCTTTTAACATCATTTTTTAAAGGTTACAATATTTTTTGGTGTAATGTTTAAGAAGACAATAAGGTATTATCTAGAGCCTAAGAAAGATGACTTAGTCGCAAGAGCTATATGCATGCTCCACACATAGGGGAGGAGCATGATTACTAGTTTTTGAACTTGGGTCATCTTCATGCAAACCACTCCAAGTTTTCACTATACCACGATTTTGATGGACTCTAATAGATTTGCATATTTACACAATATATAATGAATTTACATGTTTACTTTTTTGTGGATTTGGGTTAAATGTGTGTTTTTTTTTTTAACAAGAACTTGGAAAATTTATATTAAAAAGGTGTGGATAAATCCACTGTAGTTTCATCTTGTAATATTTCAATTAGGTGCATGTGCCGAGAGAGAGTTTCGAGTTCAAAGGTCAATGTGGAGCTGATTGCTCCCATGTGAATTCTCCACCTTTGACACCTTGCACAATCTTTCTCTAGGCCATGTTGGTCTTGTCCTGCAAATACCTCCTGTGAATTCGTGGTCCTTGGCTCATTATGAGCCTTCTGCTTGTTATCCATGACGCTAAGACAAGGATGATTCTGCTAGTGGTGAGGAAGGGCGCTCCAAGCGCAGGTTGGAGAGAGAGCAAATGATCTGGACTTAGAAGGAGGAGAGTTGATTCCCAGAGGAAGTCGCGCTGAGAAATTATGAGTAAGGTGGTTCAGAGAGGACGCATAGGATAATTCGAGGGAAACAGGTTCCAGAGTAGGCTCAGGGGCAATTCACCACAACAAAAAGACTACCTAGAAGATCTGGGCTAAACCTCCCCAAGAAATAATCATTACATAATTCATGTCAATTAGGTAAATCTCATACTTTACCTTGAGCGTTGTACTCAGACCCTTCAAAACTTCGAGCCAAGGACTGAACCCTTCATCATCCTGACAATTCCACGCCGCTTCAGGACTAGTGCACGCTTGGCCCATCTGATTAAGAGGTATCGACGATTTGTTACCCACGAACTCGGCTGGACGGACGATAAAACCATCACACATCATGATGAAGTGATCGTGCCAATTTTCGTTAGCATGATTTAAACCCTGCTGATGACAACGTGTCATTACTCCTGCTAGTTACCGCCTCCACCTGTGAAGTCTCACGTTGGAGCTCCAAAGTCCTCTCCCGACCACTTTGTGCATTGGCTCCTGGTCTTATGAGTGAGCATTATACAAGGGGGGCTAATCCTTCCTCATCCTCCACGCCTAACGTTCCAGGTGGTTTCATGATGGCCAAATTGGCCATTTTGTTTGCTTCCTCGTTATTACATCTCAGGACGTGGAAGAACTTGGTCTTTAAAGTCCTCGTGATTAGGCGAATTCTGTCTATTACTCTTTTTAGACTCGGATGTTTAGGATCAGAATCTTGGATCATCATTCTTACGATAATCTTCAAATCCCCTACTACGTTCAGGTTTTGAATTTGTCTCTGGTTTGCTAGATGAAGACCTTTTAGAAGGGCATACGCCTTTGCTTTATTGTTGGTGTCCTTCCCTAGATTCCAATAGATTCTTTTTCCTCTAGGTTCGAAGAGAACCCCCCCCTGCACCTGCCTCCCCTGGGTTAAATGTGTTTTTTTAATAAGATTAATAATATTTATTTATTCATTCTTTTTAGGTAGTTAGCTTACCTTGAACAATGACTCTTATTAAAAAAAAGAAGACAAACATTAAGATTTTTATGACGTGAATGACATTCACCATGGTTGTCTTGGCATAGTAAAATACTTTAATTAATATGATGATGATGATTACCATTTAGTGAGAATAACTTTGATTTATCGGACCTTAAAATTTTTGATAACTAATTGATTTTATTTAACATTGTTTTTATGATCTGAAATATTGTACATGAACTTTGCTAGTTTTTTTGGGTTTTCATGAGTTAACAAGTTATAAAGATTATTAGTGTTACAAATATTGTAGAATTAAGCCCTAATGTGCACATAAGAAGAGAATTAAAAGAGAAATTGCTTTTCATCCTCCACTTTCTTAATGTTACAAAGATTACATATTATTTATTCCCAATGCATTTTAGGTCTTTTCGAATGCCCAGTTTCATCATGCAACTCGTGAGAATTCAATTTTATTTTAGAAATACTTATTTTATTTTTTAAGCTAGCAATATTAGAAATATATTTTTGATCTTCTAGCTTAAGGTTGATGGTCTTTTTAGAGTACATTAACTTTCTCTTATTATTTATTTATTTTCGTGTGGCACCATACTTCTTTAAATCTATAACTGTTAGTGCTTTTGATATTATCGATATTTTCGAGAGTGGCCTTATCTTGAATCCTCTAGTGTTTTAGCCAAGAAAGAGCATCCTTGTGTCATCCTTTCTTAAGCCTCGAGTAAGATTTAGTGGAATTAGAAGCAATGTTAGGAAGCTTTTTATCCTTTGTATTAGTTAACTTATGGGTATACATTAGTTATCTAATCATAGCTTTACTATAAATGGGAAAAAGCCTAGCCACTAAAAGGAGAGTGAAATAAAGCCACTAAAAGGAGAATGAAATAAGGGGTATTGCTCAGAATTTTGAGATTATAAATTATAAAGCGCTTTTGGATTTGCTCAATTTTCCTCCACTTTTCTCTAGAAATGTTGTAACCCCAAACTTCACATCCATATAGGATAATTGGAATTTAACAAGGTTATCAAAGATGCATTTTTTTCCCTCTTAGAACCAAAGATATGCTTCTTTACAATTATTCTCAAGACTAAAATAAGTTTTCCAACCCCATTAATTATTTTCTCCACATTATACATCCAATCAAGCTTTTGATGTATGTTAACTTCGAGATAATTATATGAATTGATGTCTTCCAAGTGATTGTGGTCATAGGTAATATCAGGGTGAGTGACTTTCTTGGACTTGATAATAATAACCTTGGTCTTATCAATATTTATCAACATATCTACGTTGGAGTATAAATATTTTAGATATTTTAGTTGCTTTTCAAGATGGTAGAGGCTCCTTGCCAAAAGAAAAAATCTCATCAACATTAATTAAGTATATGAGTAGTCCAAACACACTATGAATTGGCTCTTTCCCGCCAACTCATGACAACGATAGGGAAAACTAGTGCTTTTAGTCTGAAATCTGGTAGGAATTATTTTGGATTGATGGAATTGCAAATGTGTTGCAAATATCATATGTTGACATTGCACAATTCCGTTGTAGTAGGGGTATTCAAGGGTGTTGGACCCATTTATGCATTAAAAACAACAATTTCATCAAAATCCAAAATAACAATTTTAGCTTGGATTGTCTGGGTGAATTTCAGTGATAGAAAGTGTGGAAAGGTCAAGAAGGTAGAACATTTAGCCTCCTTCATTAAGTACATGCTTGATGTGTGAGAGATCATTGTAGGAGGGATAAATTAACTTGCATTTTTTCTTGATTTCACATACAAAATATTATAATGCAAATTGAATTAAAATCATTCAATATTTTATAACATGTGATGGTTGAATAATTTGCAAAAAATTAAGTTAATAAGTAGACATATATCAAAAGGCTACATCTAGGTTGACAACAATATCCATGAGACTATACCAAAGTTTCACCAACCTAAATAAACAATTCACTAAAGCTATAGTAAGAAGTTTATAAAAGACTATATAGTAAATGTCCAAGTTTTCCTGCGAGAAGCCTGCTTGACAAAAACACCTAAATGCATAGTAACACAAAAAAAATAGAGACTAATGGAATCCATGGGAATTATTAGCATCCTCATGGTGGACGTCTGAAAGAGGAGAGTTCTGCTACTCAATGCCCATTGGTTCATTAAATTGATGAACTATTTCATCTTCCTTGAGATCAACCTGAGTTGAATTAATTGATACCTTGTTGTTCAAGGCTGTAGATAAAGAGTCCTTGTGAAGGTTGAGAGCCAAATTTCGTAGCATATTGCATCCCACTTATAAAATATCAATCCCCTACTTTCGTTGAACCAAGAAGCACATAATTGTTGCATGCTTGGATACACAGTGATGCTCATTCTCATGCACTTTGGAATTCATAAAGAATAACGAGCTCCTGTTTGATTGTATGAAATCCTCATGCCTTCTCAAAATTCTTCGTAATTTTGCAACGTCTCTATTCTCCATGCTCGTGATCCATGCAAATTGAACTAGGTAATGGATGTTCAAGGGAAACTCTGTCTAGAGAAATATAATATGCGTCACTAGAAACCATTTTCACCCACCAGAGGTCAGAATCTAAATAGAGGTCAAAACCTGATTTTTCCCCATGAAATACCCCCTGAAAGACAATCCTTGAAACGAGTAAACATAACAAGATAACTAAGCATATACCATAATGGAAACCGTATTTCAAATGTACCTTCCCATAGAGAGAGTTCTTCAAACATTCATCATACACCCAACCAACAATCACCACCACTTTCCAATGGAATTCTTCCCAAATTGAAGTAAAATGGTTCACATGCAACCCAAATGTAGAGGGAGCTCTTATCAGGTGGTTGGTCACTCTCAAATGCCGACTGAAATTATGCCCAATTTCGAACCATAACCTCTCCATTATCCCATAGAGCCGACGATGACATATACTACTGCATTTAATAACCAGAGCTAAGGTAAAGGTTCACATGCGTTGAAGGATATGGTCTGTCCTCACTGCTCTTATCCTGATGCCACAGAGATGACGTGGGAAGATTTGAATCATGGAAAGATTAAATGGAGATTGCCATACCCTTTCAACTCGAGCCTTAGGTGAGAATACTCCCCATTTTTTAAATACACTTCTAGGCTAAGCTCATAGGCTTTCTTAGGCCATTAGTTTGCTTCAATGTTTAATTCTCGCTTGAAATGGAAATATGAAATTTTAGAAAAAGAGTTAGACTCCTTTTTTGCTCGCTTGCCACCCATCGAGGAGGATTTCCCAAACATTCCTTTGATGACAACCAATAAATCCCCAATAACTGATAATGCTTTAATGTCAACATCTTTAGCCAAAAGGAAACTACACAAAAGTGCATAATCCTTTGCCTAGATGTTTATAGCTTGACCAAGTCCCCCAACGAAAGTAAAAGTAGCTATCGATAGTTTTTCCACCAAGATCATAAAAACTCCCCACAATTACCACACTTAAACATTAAATAAAGATTATATTTTAAATTTATTTTATTTTAGAACGTAATTGGAAAATTGAAGTTATATTTATTTTCGAACGTTAGATGGAAATTTAGTGAGACGTAAAAAAGGGACGTTAGATTACAATCCTACCATCATGAACAAGGGTACTCCAATATAATTTCAAAATTAATATTAATTACATAATTTTTCTTTTTCGATAGTTCTCTTAATTTTTGGGTCGAACATTATGGTTTTGGATTATTTGGATCACACCTCGAAGAAAGAAGGTTGCCCACGAAAAAATTCACCGTTTCACACTTGTCGAAGAATCTACACACATAATGTGACGACTTCTTTGTAAATGGATGCGCATCTTTTGGGTTTAGGTTACCTAATTTTGTATTTAATCCTTGTTTTTACTGGCCACGTATACATCATGAATTAATTTGATAATTTTTTATACAATCGAGTAGTATTTAACAAAAATATTTATTTTTTATGTAAAGCATGGGTACAAAGTAAGAGATTTTCTAGGCGCTTCCGTATATGGATTGTTCCATCAAAAGCATAAATGTCTTCGATTCCAAGTTACGTGACGAGAAATTCAGAGTCCCTGTTTGCGGGAGAGCAAGTCGGTTTCCATTGCTCCCTATTTATGGTTCATTTGACTTACGAATGTTAGGGACAACAAAAAAAAATAATTAAATAAATTAAATACAGATCCCTAAGTCCCTACTTTGAAAAGTCTAGGGTGCATGCATTCTCTCCTCTCTTCATGGGACTTGGTCTAAATGTTTTTTTTTTTTTTTTAATATTTTAGATAATATTTTTCCACTTTTCTTTTTTTGAAAATTGGTTAAAAATTGTAAATTTTAATTGTTAAATCTGTGTACTTTACAAGTTTTTGAGAGCGATGATTTCAATTCTAAATTTAAAAATGAATTTTAAACAACAAAAAAATTGTCATTTTATCAACAATTATGTTATCGAAAATAAACTACACCTTTTAGTCCAAGATTTTACCACATAACCATTAATTAAAACAAAATAGCTTGAAAAAACAAATTTAGATTCAATGTCTCATTCATCTTATGAATTTAATAATAAAAGGTCTCATTAATGATAGACACATGAAAGAACCCCAAAGCTCGTGAGAGTCGTGTAGGATTTGGTATTCAGATTACGTGGCAAAGGGCAAATGATATGGATTTGGTATTCATAAAGCTTATGTGGCAAAGCGTAAATTCTATGGATTTGGTATTCGCGTTCGTAAAGTTTACGTGGCAAAGTGTAAATTATATGGATTTGGTATTCGAGTTCGTAAAGCTTACGTGGCAAAGCGTAAATTATATAATGGAAATGGGTAGAGGAACTGTCCAAAAGTAACATTTTTAATAAAAATAAAAAATTATTAAAATAAGGTATAGAAAATGGTTTGACCTTTGGATGTTTCCATCGATCGATCTCTATCGAAATCCGTTAATTCGCGTGCGTGAGGATATTTAGGAGCAAAAGAAATGCGGGGATGGGGTCCTCACTGAAGAGATCCAAATACAGCAGTGGGAAAGTCCGGTTTGATTTGGTAAACCATAACTAGTGGGAATGAATGGTGGCGAGACAGGCTGGTACACGTTTCCGCGTCGCCTCGAACGAAACTTCCGCCAGATATATTTAGCGTCTCTACGTCTCTTCTTGTGGGACGAACAACACACCGCTAAGTCCAGGTCTACAGAAACCGCCAGAAGCTAGAAGCTCGCCTCATGAAGCGCCGCTGTTTGTTCACCCGCCAAAAGTTTGTCCAAAATAGCGGTCCTACTCGCCGGAGTAGAGGTGGAGGTGTCCGCGTGATGACCCGGTCTACAAATTCGTTGCTTGTCGTATGCAATTTAAAGGCATTTTCTGCTGCTCGACTTTTGTTTTCTCCGCCGTCCGTCCAAGCAGGGAAAGGAATGCTCGAGGGAAAATAGAGCAGGAAGGAAGGAGTCTTATCAATGGAGCCATCTATTCCCCCTTTTATGTTCTTATGATACTTCTATTCTTCGTGTTTCTGCTGCCGCTTCCTTCTGTTCTCTGTCTTTTTCTCCCGCGTCTCACGCATTCTCAATTTCCCGTCAACAGACGTACTATCACTTCTTCTTCTTCTTCTTTCGCTGCCTCGGAATCATCTGCCCGCGCCTCTTTTTTGCAGCTCGGATCGGCCCGGCCACACGGATTCCACCGATCCGCAGCTCCAGAGCCGAGGTAACACAGAGCGCAAGAGAATACAAGAACCGAGGGGCAGCGTTCTGGAACTCGTGTTATTCCAGACGTCGCGTGTTCGAGATCTGGTAACATGCCCCTGGTTCTATGAGGTGAGCTCTGAGACAGCATGGGGCAGTGCTATGGAAAGAACATCGCAGTGGAGGACGCGATCGATGGATCGCGGGTTCAAAGCAGGGTCGCCAGCAATCATAATGGAGTGTCGTCGACGTCCGTAAAGAACACCCCGACGCACCCGTCGTCCAGCCCGTGGCCGAGCCCTTATCCGCACGCCCCGAGTCCTCTGCCCAGCATTTCCAGCCCCCTGCCCCCGGGCGTGTCGCCTTCCCCCGCGAGGTCGACTCCCAGGAGGTTCTTCCGCAGGCCATTTCCGCCTCCGTCCCCGGCCAAGCACATAAAGGCTTCCCTCGCCAAGAGACAGGGCGCCCCCAAGCCCAAGGACGGTCCCATACCGGAGGATGGCGTCGAGAATGAGAGGCCGCTCGATAAAAGCTTCGGTTATAGCAAGAATTTTGCTTCCAAGTATGAATTGGGGCACGAGGTCGGCCGAGGCCATTTCGGCCACACCTGCTTTGCCAAGGCTCGCAAAGGTGACCTCAAGGGCCAGCCCGTTGCAGTCAAAATTATCTCCAAAGCCAAGGTAAAGCTCTCTGTTTTCTGTTTCTTCATTTCTTTTCTTTCAATCATCTCTCCTTTTTTAGGGTTAGGGTAATTTCGAGCCGTAGTTCATCAGATCATTTGCTGGTGCAAAATCCGCGCTTTGTCATTTTTTGAACCAGAGCTTTCATAGATCGTTAATCTGACACCCAAATGTTACTGATATTTGCCTGTTTTCGAGTAAAATTGTCAGATCGTTCGCCTGCTAGAATATTACTGCTCTCCACCCATTTTTAAGTAAAGCTCTACCAAATCTTTCGCCTGCCGAAACATTGTGCCTCTTTAGCTAACAGTTTTCGTGGAAACCTGCTAAGATTGCCACTGCTTCGTGGCGTAGTTGTCAAAATCATGAATTTCGTAGTTCGAGATACTTATTCAAATTTGTCAGCCGTTTGTTGCGTTTCTGACTGTCTTATTAGAAAAATAAAATGAAGCTGCGTGTTGGTGGCAAATCGTCAAGTAAATTAATTCATTCGTTGTTGCATTTCATAACATGTTCGAAAGTTTCAGAGTGCCTTCAAGACAACGCTAATTCTAGGGCGCAATATATGAACCGGAATGTGTCACGTCTCGTAATTCTAAGTTCCTTGGCACCGAAACACTTAATTTTGCCAAAAGAAAATTGTCACGTTATTGTTTCTGTCAGGGATCAAATTCGGAGCTCTCGGGAAGTTCTTCATTCGCGGCTGCAACCTTTTGTCATTCAAAACAAAAGCTGCATGAGAACAGCCATCGAAAGAAGGGAATAATCTGTAAAGTTTTTTGGTAATTTTGGATGCTCACGCCACTTCAATCGTTATTATTCAAACGAAAACTTTACCGATTGTTTGCAATTTGACAGGCTACATTTTAAATAGTTTTTTTTGCACTCAAGGAAGTTCCTGCAGTTCAAATTTCATCGGTAGTCATGATGCCTGCCAAAGATCACTATTTATAAGCCATTTCATGACCATTGAGAAGCTAGTTGCTGGCTATGATATTTCCAAATGTTTTATAACGTCAGTTTTCTGACGTTTTAAAATGGCTACTTGAAACTGCGATTTTTCCTTGTGAAGGCACTACCATTTTGAAGTATCCTGGCAGTTGAACCACCAGAGAGGTTTTCTTGGGTTAAATCGTTGCCATTATGTAAGATATTGTTTTGCAAAACAATTAATAGTATAAGGTCAGTAAGTTGTCAGATTGACTGAAAGAAAATGCCCAAGGATTTGTCATTTTGGGTCTTAAATCACCACTACAAAAGGTCATGTTCACAACTTTTTCATTTTGTTCATTAAAAATTTTCAAGTTAAAAATCTGAAAGGGTTCAATGCTTTGCCACTTTGTAAAACCGGTTTTTTAAGTGCAAACCATTTTATTGCAGAAGATCTTCCAAAAGGGTTTTTAACTTAGTGAAATTAAAGGCAGTTGTAATCAATGGGAGAAAAGTAACCATTTTCAAGCCTCTCTAAAGTGTTTTTAAGGGCTATTTCCGTTTGCCCTTGTTAGGCATTGTTTTAGTCAAGACTGAACACCTAAATAAAATTTAAAATCGTTTCAGGATAAATGAGTTCATTCAGTGGTTAGCATAAATGCAAACTGCAGATCTATTAATCGAAATCTCTGCTGATGATATGACTCTAGCAGGTGAAGCCTCTTTTCTAGTAGAAAAGGAATTTCAGTTTGTATCTCTCCAAACAACCGTTGGGATTTCAAATCAGCAAACTGAAATGTTAAAAGTGTTTCAGCAAACACTGGAGGTTGTTTCTAAGCACAAGAAGGTGATCTTCTGCATTTACCATAGGCATTCATTTCTGATTATCAGAAGCCCTGGTCAAGATTGGACCTTCATGTTTCAAAAGGGTAAAAGAAAATTGTATTGATGGTCCCTCATACTTCAAAAGTTAAATGCCTGCAGTGTAACTTAGTACTCCACCATCATGGCCATGTCTTTTTATCATAGTTACTCATTACAGACTCCAAAATGCTTTGAAAAGACCCCCATGTTTCAAAAGGGTAAAAGAAAATTGTATTGATGGTCCCTCATACATCAAAAGTTAAATGCCTGCAGTGTAACTTAGTACACCACCATCATGGCCATGTCTTTTTGTCATAGTTACTCTTTACAGACTCCAAAATGCTTTGAAAAGGTGTTGACAGTTCCTATATATGGGAATCGAAGGGGCATGGATCTTAATGTTTCTACACAATGCTTTTTTTACATGTTATTGGCTGAAGTGGAGGGAGTTAAAAAGGCTGACGGTAGTGGGAGCCAAACGAATGTGGGATCCCTTCAAGAGGTTACTACATCGTAGAAGTTAATTTTGAGAAGCAAATGGCTTTCTCTGAATTTCATTTCTTTTTCTACAAAAGCTGACTCATTTGACTTTTCTTAAAAGATTTAATGTGTAAAATTTGGTAGCAGAGAGTTCACATGTTTGAATACCATGATACCTTTTATGGATTAAATCGCTAAATAGAGAAAGGGCTTTCCTGAGGTGACATGAAGTGGCTATGAGCTAGTAAAGTAGCTTTGGGATGGAGCCAGCTTTAGTTGCAGTTAGTTTGATGCTGGTGAAAGGAGTTTGGAGTTTGATTGTCTCTGCAAAAGCTTGGTCAATATCTTGGTACAAAAAATTTATATTCTTTTCTTTCTGTTTGAGTTTTTTAAAGGGACACACTGAGTTTTTCGATGGGCTAGTGAGTTAAAGTTGCTGACCTGTGAAAAAACTTGGCAGTTACTTGCAGGTCAGACTATGACTGATGAGTACTTGTGAGTCACACTTGCTGTCTGAGTTTGACTCACAAGCTTGTCAACTTGGCCCATTTCAGGTGCCAAGTTTGGTTTGACTTGCGAGCTAGAGTCAAACATGGCAAGTTTTGTAACACTGTTTAACACAGACAAAGACAGCATCGTGACTTGCACGCCAACTTTTAGAACTGAAATCTGTAATATTATAGATCGCCTTCGAAATACCTGCCTGTGAACTTACAAATCACCTATTTAAATAGTAGATTATAGAGATGTATAAGGAGGGCTGGAGATAGGAAAGGACAGATAAAATTTTCTCCATAATTTATTTCTGAACATAAAGCCTATTGATTTCTGGACTCTGGAGTGCAGGATTACAGCAGGAATCTGTCAAGGCTGCAAAAAAAGCTGAATCTAGATTTTAAAAATACATTCTTGGAAAGTTTTTGAAAATGTTCAATATTTCCCCAATGCTGGTAGAGTGAGAGTTACATTTTCTGTCCGTGTCTATTTTTATCTGGAATGGTAACTTTCCTAATTGAATGAAACCAGTTGGAGTTTGTAATGGCTTCTCCAGGTATTTATAGTGACCAAGTATTGAGGTTCATGCTATAGGTATGTTGACAATAACCTATCTATTCTCTGTTTGGTTTGCTCTCTTTAGGAGTTGCTTCCGCACTGCTCCCACTACTTATCACTGCTGATGAGCTTTTGAGTCCCATTGAGCTATGTTTGGTCCTTTATGGACATGACTAAAATTATCTTCTCCTATGGAAGGGACCCAATCTTCGGTTTAATATTTTATATCTATCTCTCACCATGGTCAATTTTCTAGCAGTCAGCATTTAATCAGGTTTCAGTCTGTTTTCTCTCTTGAATTGAATAAAACACATCCTATTCACCATTTGAGGGCCTCTCAAACTTTTCCTACTGGGCATGCCAAGATTGATCAAACCATTCTTCAGCAAGTTGTGGCTCCTCATTATTTGGTAGTCCTATTATGGCAATGTCTTAAGTTTTGTTTAAGATCATTAATCGCTTTGGGAAGTTGTTATTTTAGTTATTTGGGGCTCTAAGTTGTTTAATGTATTCTTAAATATTAGTTCTTAAAAATTGTCTTAGAGATTTCTACTGCTGTTCTTCTATGCATTCGTCAATCTTGGGTTAACATTTAAAGTTCTGTTCTTGAATATCTGACCTGAATTTATTTTACATATGGGTAGGCACAAGTTTTATCATTAGGTGTATGGATTTTCTTATGATCTGGGGAAGGCATGCAAATGATGTTTGGAAGAGAGCTCTCTGAATTTTAACAAGGTTTGGATCAGGGAATAAATTGGCCTGGGTCTATATTGTTAAAGTCTCTTTTGCTTTGTCTTGAAGTCTCTGGAGCATATGCACTGAGTTTTATGCTGGTGGAATAAGATTAGCTAATAGCATTTGTGTTTTTTAGGAATTTATCGATATTGAACTAGGATGTTAGGGTGAATTTGTTTTTTAATTTTTATTCATGGTTGGATTAGTTTAACTTTTATGTCTTGGAGAAAAAGTTTTAGCTTCAGTTTACATCTTTGCAGATTTCCTGCCTATTTTGCAATTTAGTTAATGGGGTATTTCTTTGAGTGACATGTATTTTGCAGATGACAACTGCTATAGCAATAGAAGATGTGCGGAGAGAGGTCAAAATTTTAAAAGCATTGTCGGGGCATCACAACTTGGTCAAATTCCATGACGCCTGCGAGGATGCCAACAATGTCTACATAATAATGGAGTACTGAATTTGATCCATACATAGCTAGATTTACCAGTTATTTTCTTTTAAAACTATATATCTTGGAACTTATGTGCATCATGAGTCAGAATGTACCTGGATTAACTCTTAATGCAATTGAAAGCATTAATTATCTATTAAAATGGATGTTAGTTTTGGTTTATGTGTAACAACTTCAGGCTTATACTTAGATCCTCTTCCAAAATTGATGTATGATTTGAGTTGAAGAAAACTATAAATTATACTTTCCACTGAACAGTTGCAGATGAATATAAGCTGTAGTGTTCATTTTAATTGCTAAGTTTGAGTCAATGTCTGTATTTTTGTGCAGACTATGTGAAGGTGGCGAGTTACTGGACAGAATTTTGTCACGGTAAGTCTACCTACCTTTGATTTGATCCTCTTATGGGTTGTCTAGTGATGTTTTCTCAAGGTTATCTTTTTTTTTTACTTGCAGAATGTCTTGAAGTTGACCTGCTTTTCTTGACTGTCACATGCAGAGGTGGCAAGTATCCAGAAGAAGATGCAAAAGTTATTGTGAGACAAATCTTGAGCATAGTGGCATTTTGTCACATTCAAGGTGTTGTGCACCGTGATTTGAAGCCAGAGGTTATATCTTGTTCATAACTTGATTTGGATAGTTGCACTGAAATCTTTAGGCATTGCTGGTTAAATCAATAGCTTCACTTATAAAAATGATTAGGAAACGAAATCTTGTTGGCCTGAATAGTTAACTAGTATAATTTTGTTTCTTCCATTTTGCAATCTGAACGTATCTTCTTATGATAAAATTGCATATGTTATGTTCCCAACCTGGAATCTGAGGCTTTTTGTTTTATTTTGTTTGAAAGAAAAATCTGGAAACTGAAAATGCTAACAGAAGCAACAATAGAAACAAACAACAGTAATAATTGTACCAGCAACGCTAGATTCTGTACTAACAACAGAAAATTCAAAGGCTTTAAACAGTATCTTTGATAGCAGATTCATCAGCATTAATAATAGCTGGAAAACACAGCAGTGGCTAGTAATAACATTTGTATGCTCCCAAAAATTTTCAAGAACAAATCTGAACATATGCTGAGAAGGTACGGATACCAACTCAGGCCAAATCTTATGGTAGTATAGAAACTGCACTTGGCCCAAAACGTCTCTTCCATATTACCTGCAATAGCACATTTCCCAAAAAACCTTTTTCATTCTCAGGCCTAAAAGTCTCTCTATAATGAAAACTCACACTTTTTCCTTAATCAGACCAACTGACATGTCACATAACTAAATTAATTGACATAATTTAACTGATGGACTGACTACCATTTTTTGATATTTCTCATTTTTTCATTACTGAAATTGTCTGACATGATCAATTGATTGACATAATTAATCTGATTGTATCACTGACAGAAGAGTGACTTATTTTTTTTGTCTGAGTACCCATAATTAGTGTTGAAGCTGATTATATGCAAGTATTGTAACAGTCCCCTCTCCTTGAATTGCTTTGCCCCAAAGCAGTTGCAGTGCTGGTTGTTGAGGATATCTGGGCTTTCCTATGTCGTCTCTTTTGCTGGTAGATATTTCCTCTATCTGTGGCAGCTCTTGGAAGACATCACACAGGCCCTTCATGAAATTACACTGGAAATTGAAACATAGTTCGCTCTTAGCAAGCTGGTTCCATATTTTGTAAGCTGAAATCAGTTTGTTTGCACTTGGTTGTAGTCCTCTATCAGTGATCAGCTGCTGACCTTACTCAAATTTTAGGCACGTTTCCTCCAGATTCATGTTGAATCCACCCAAGGTCTTCAACCACTGAGCTCCTTTGACCAAATCAGAGCTCAACTCGTAGCTGTCCAACTGCAATTTTATCCTTTTGACCACCACTTTTCACTCCATCATAATGTCATTGGCCTTTGATACCTGGAAATTTTGTAATGGGTCAACTTCAGGTACATAGAAGTCATGAGATTTGTATCTATTAAGTTTGTGCTGCCAGAATCAACAAGGGTCACCATGCTCCTAACTTTGCTTTCTACCCGAGTATGATCTTTTGGTAGCAAAGTTTTCCGACATCAACCATTTAGTACACATATAACATCAATCATCTAGCAGTTAAAGCTGTGATAGATAACATTAGCCATGAAATGAAACCCAAGATCATTTTTATGACCAAAGAGTTGTCATATGTAGTAAACTTCAAACTTAGCTAGGTTCAAAGTTCAAACTTAGATTGTCATATAATGTTTACAAAATAGGCCATAAGAAAGACAAAGTTGAAGATCTAGAAACTATATTCTAAATAGGAAATGATAAATAAAACTTAGAAATAATGGAGATTAGTTGCGATCTTTATTTAGGATTTATTTGAGGTTGGTACCAATCGTCTAAACCGAATATCATCCTATATATTGTACTCCTCATTGATTTAATAAAGTGCATGTGGCTTTGCCTTTGATGGCCTCTAGGTGTTGTCTCGCCTGAGAGCAACTACTTCTATTTTCAAGTTGGTATCAGAGCAGGGAGAGGCGTGAAGCCTGTTGCTCTGCGAATTAGATCACTGCTCTGCGAATTTGCTGTCAATTTGAGAGAGAGTCGCTGTGTCCAGTTCTCTGTTGTGGGACTCGACCGCCACACAGTCCAGAGGAGATAGAGTTTCCTGAGCTCTTCGCTGGAGCATTTTTGCTGATATGATCTGCTCATGATAAAGAACGTGTATGGCGGTGAGGTGGATCGCTGCTGAGAGACGGATCACTGCTGAGAGGTGGATTGCCAAAGAAGATCAGATCGCTGCTGAGAGAGGCAGATCGCTGCTATTGTTGGAGTCATCGCTGATCGGATTGTATGCCTGCTCGCTGTTGGGAAGTCGCTCTTGGTCATCACTGCTGTTGGGAAGAAGAATCTTCACAAATGGTGATTCCCTTAGAACGACGGGGTCGATAGCCAACCAGTCATTTCTGAGCCACTTCATAGATGAAATCATTTGAAAGAACGTCCCACAGTCCATATCATTTGAAATCGTTTTCTTCTAAGGAAGTCACTCTTGGTTCCTCTTGGCAAAAACACTGCTGATAAAGCGTGGAGAAGAATTCTGTGTTTTCACAAGGAATTATCGATGCAATTTGCGGAGCAACTGTCTTTGAATCGATCGATTGGTTCATCTTGACCGCTGGTAAATCCTTCAATGGCTACAGAAGTTTCTGGTACGAAGTTGGCTGTTACTGCATTATGAAATTTGTATGACAAATTGTTGGTCTTCCCTGCAACAAATTGTATGTTACAATACATCGTCTGGAATTGGAACGTATAGTTGGAATGCCCCTGGTTATATTTTTTCAAGTTTGTCCGAACTTATGAAGATATCTAATCATGCATTCAATGTTCGTAGAGTAATTTATAAATCTTCCATTAACGCTTTCAACCATTTGTCTTTCCGTTTAGCGCATGTGTTTACGTTTTTGTTGCCTAAGTGGAGATAAAACAAGAAAGGCTACTTGATATGGTTTATTGTTGTTTGAAAATGCATAAAAGAAGAGCGATCTTGTCGATCATGCCACCAATTAAAACGAAGAATCTGAAGTGAGCGTCAATCTGGGTGTTGATCTGAGTGTTAATATGGGCGAGGGAGAAGTGATCGGGAATGAACCCGACATGTACATTGGAGGAGCGACGATCTGAAGCAAGGATCATGAATGAAGCACAACTCTTGGAACAGTCCATAGCCCAAATTGATATGCAGTCTGTTGATTGATCTCTGTTTTTTATAGCCATTCGTACTGTTGTCAAACTAAAACCCTAAGTTGCATCAATTCTATTTGTCTGCGTGGGTCGGCTCGAAGGTGTCTCGAGAGATTTGGAAGCAACGAATATGCATCATAATTGATAAGCGTGCCAACGAATATTCTTGGTATAGTCGTTGGTTGAGTGAGTGCCCGCTGCAAGAAGCAACCCTAAGCTATAAGAAGGTGTGGAGTTTTATGTCAATGATGGACACTTCTGTCGTGTAATTGAAGAGAGGTCTGCTATGTGCCCTCGCAAGCGCACCCTGTTGAAGGTTATAGTTCTTTTGAATAAATCTACACGAGAATTCATTATTGTTTAAAACTTGCAAAAGGAAGCGCCATTGACATGAGCCTATGCGCTGAGGAGAGACGTGATCACTGATATTGTTGAGCCAGTTTGTACAGAGAATCGATTGTTGGTGAACTTGATGTGAACTCTTGCGTCGGTGGTGAGAGGAGGCTGAGATCCTGATCTGTGCAAAGTAAAGCTGTCGCCGTTTCTAGTGAAGAAAAGCCGCTGCTGCTATCGTGTGGTTTGAATTATTTGCTGGTGCATCCATTGATTTGCATTTACAACAACATTGCTGCTGCCATAATTTGTTTTTGTACACGACATCGTATAACTCGAGTGAAGATATCCACTGCATGTGTAAGCTGTGTGATAGTGCCATGAGCATTGGTGTGAAGCCGCGAATGTGTACAATATTATAGTAGCAGTTGCCAGATTATTTGAAATGCATATTATAATAATATAATGTTGGTATCAATACTAACACACATGATGCCCACTCAATCCATTTCTCACTCTGCATTTAAGTGACGTGTATTCCTTTAAGCAACCTTTGGAGTGACAGTGCGCCCAAGATAAAGAGCTGCCGTAGCCCCCTCATTAGAAAAATAGACAAGTAGGTCTGTGATCTTTATCCTCTTAGAGATTACACAGATGTGGACGTGGTCCGTTGTTCCACTGAGTACACATTTATGACTGCATCAATTGATTTGCGTCTGTGAAAGTCTGCATTGAACTTATGATATCACAAATCTGCGGTCTTGAGAATCGATCCGTTGCTGCTACTAGTAGACCTGAGTAGATTGCAGAGCGTGTACATGGTTTGACATGAGCACTCTAATTTATTGCTAAGCTCTACAACGGAATGAAGATGCAGACACAGTTCCTGTACTTAACATGGTGCAGACAAAGGGGAAACAGTTTGTAGTTAGAGGAAGCGCTTGGTCCGCTGCATGGAGGTGTTATAGCGAAGTGAGGTGTACGTGCACATTCTGTCGGACTCACACAACCTCCAATCTAAGAAAGAGAAGGAAGAAGATAAAAGGAGAATGCACCATGGGTAAGCAAAGGAAAATTAGACAACTTCGGAGAGAGCTAAAACAAATGAGGAGAAAGAATCAACAGGAAGAGTCATTGTATTTTGCAGATCAATATGATGTGTATCTAGTTGCAGATGAAGAACCCATCCTTGAGGATCATAATGCAGTGTTGGACCAGATCAATGAAGACCATGAAGAAATCAATGAAGAATTTGATGAAGTATATAAAATATTGATGCCAAATTTGCCATTCTTCTCAGGTATAAATTATGAACCTTGGGCAACTGAAATGAAAAAATTACCATGGTTAGTAGATTTATTGCATTATGATCATGAAGGTTGTGTCAATTTCTATGATAAGAGAAGAGGTGCAATAGCATTACAACTTATTATATCAGCAGTGGATGAAAACATTTTGTCTAGCATTTTGCGTGAATTTGGTGAAATACCTAGTGCAAAAATATTTTGGGATATTCTTGAAATGAAGAAGTGGAGTGAGAATGTTGAAGTTCATGATTGACATTGTTGTTGAAAATGATGATAGTGTTGAAAGCTTTGTAACTGAAATAGCGACTGAAAATGGTAGCATTTAAATTGCAATGATTAATGAAGAAAGTGTCTGACAGTAAAGTCACATGTCATCGTAAGGAAATTCCCTATGAAACAATATTTAGTGATTTGGTGAATTCAAATGAGATTGATGATGGAGATGAATGTGTAACTGTTGATGAACCCATGTGTTAACAACCTGTGAAAGTATTTTCATTGCCAATTTATGCAGATGTGTGGCAGAGGTGTCATACATGTTCCACCATTCGATAAGATTCAACATATCTTGACGTTTAGTTGCACGGAAATTAGCAAAGATTCCATGTCCACTGATTTACTTGTTCAATTTGATTTATACTTGAGCACGATTCTCTTCATCAAGGACCAACTTGTCTAATGCATGCATATATCGACTTTGTACCTTTTGCACAGAGTGGAACATTTAGATTATCCCAACTTTTGACCACATGTTTATGAATATGTTAATACAAGATGCCATCTCTTTGCTCAACAATGTCTTTGATGTGGCCTAGCATACTGTCCATTTGATCATACACCTCCCCAGTCACTTGTTGATCTGTATATGCAAACATGATCATATTATAAATGGGCTTGGTGAATTGTAGAACATACCTAACCCGTGCCCAAAACTGTCCATCTAGAATCATGTTCTATGTCTCTTGAAATTCATGTCTATCAGATGTAGATGCAGCCCTTTCTTTCAAACCTTTCCATGAATCACTTGAGGCAAAACTAGCCAATGCCTCTCTTACCTTCAAAAGGTGCTTGAATGTGAGGTCATTGTTAGCAAATTTGGTCTTTGCAATCTCAAGTAGCTCCAACTTAGAGTGATTGCAAAAAATGTAGTGGGCATGACTATGATTAGTAATAGTTTCATCACTCTCTTCCCTTTCTTGTACAATTCACCAATCTATTTATAATCATGCTCCTTCAACTTAATTCAATTATGCATCAAGAGGTTCAATTTGTGAATTAAGCACTTAGACCAAAATTTGTCAGGGTACATGTCTTCAATGATTGCTCCAGTGGCCTTACAGTTAACAACATTATCAATGATGACTTGAATGACATTGTACAACCCAATCTCTTGAATGGTTTTAATTATGGGTTCTGCAATATTAATACCCATCTTGTAACGATTTGTGAGTCATGGGTTGAAATGATGGCCACCCCACTAGTGGACACACCAAGAATATTTATCAATACCACACGTTCAACATTTGTCCAACCATCAGATATAATGGATACCCCATATTTGGTCCAATCATTTGTATATTGTCCCAGAGCACTGTGGATTTTGGCTCTTTCCTTGTCAAGTTCCATTGTTTTGGCTTTATCATACCCAAGGCCCTTGTATCCTTTCGGGGCATTGTTAATGGTTTGTATCATTTCATGCCATTAGGGTGAGCGAAGAACATTGAATGGTATGCCACATGCATAGAGAACTCTAAGCACTTTTGCATCCACATCATTCCCACAACCTTGGTCAAGGACATCTGATATTGTTCTATGCCCCAAATCTGTGGGTGAGAATTCACTAGCATGGGGGAATGGGGATCAACCACCAAACATTCTATATGAGCCTGAGGTCTTAGATTTAACCTTTGATTTTTTGGATTCCATTAGTGCTTCCTCCTCTTCCTTGATATATATTTTTCCTATCTTTCGGCACTTTATTGCAGGTTTTGATTATTATATTGTTCTTTTCATCCCTTGGCGTAATCCCACAGAGATGCTTCCTCACATAGGTATATGAACCTGTGCAAGCTGTGTTATAATGGGGCAATGTAAATTTTGTGGTTTTGCCCCGTTATCCTCCCTCATGCCTCATCACATACTTCCTTAAGTGTGTTGAACTCTCTTTGGGTTTATTTCTATCATGATTGTCAGTGACATCGTCCCCTTCCATTTCTTCCTCATCATTGGTGTTTCGATTTCCCAACAATGCCATCATCATAAAAAATGGAACCATAATAATAAACTACATAACCATTATGCTTCTTGAGAATAACCTGCTGCCTGCAATAGAATGAGGGAGGAGGAATGTGTAAGAGTAGGAGAAGAGAACATTCAAGTACTCAACATAGAAAATATACAAGTTTACAACACATGGGAAAAAACAAACGAGGGGCTTAGAGCCTACCTCTTCAGCTCTCCAATGGTGGTTGAATGTAACTATGGCAGCCTTCAATCTCCCTTCTAGGCTCTCACAAATCTGCTTCTCAACAACTAGCAACAAGTCCACTAAAAACCCTAGCAAAGATGATTGAAATGAGTGAATTGATAACATGAGAACAAATGGAGTGAAAGAGCATTTTAATCCATCAAGAAACACTAGCCATGACTTATTTTCCCTATTGGATCCTTGCCTTGGCTGCCGCAAGCAAAAGAACAGTGTTTTTAATGGCTTCGGGAGTGGCGTTCTCATAGTGCTTTCCACAAGGGCAGGGAGTGCCCCAAAACCCTTGGGATTGTGCTCCCTAAAAATTCTCCCTGTGGGGAGCGACCTGGAAGTGCACTTTTTAGGGCTCTTTGGGAGTGCTCCCTCTAGGATCAAGCTTTGGGAGTGAAGTAACAGTGGGTTGGGGGTGTGCTCACATGCAGCTAGATTTATATTTCCCAAAATATCAATCATAAATCTGTGGTGATACTTTTGTAAATATTTTAAAATTTCTAAAGGATTTTATGTACATAATAGGAAAATGGGCAATTTTTGAAGAAAAATAATTTTATCCTATAGAAA
>ML786106.1:305367-323136 GCA_009831015.1 Picea engelmannii
TTTGGATGGCATTCATGGACGTGTGATTGTTGATTAAATAGTTGTCATCGATTACCTAGGGAAGTCAAGCCATTTTTTATTGAAAGGATGAAGAAAGATGAACTATCATAACTGAGTCTTGGAGAGGATCCATAAGAAGGTAGAGTGTAGGATGGAGTCAAGGGTAGCTGGTTAGAGGATTGAGTGATTGGTTGTTCATTGGGAAAGGCGATTTAGGGATTGTTGCCAACGAAGTGGGGATTGCCTCAATTTTGATTTTTGTGAGTGCGAAATGTTGTAAATGCAACCCCATGGTTGTGTAGATTTATAGTTTGTTAACATTTGTTGGTCAACAATGTCTTAAATTGAAAAATATATTGGTGTTTCTTCCCCAAGAGGTGTCTCCTTGAAAATATCGCTCTACTATGTTCATAATGTTTTGTGTATGATTGTCTATTTCTTTGTTTGTTTGTTGCTTGGTAAGGAAATAAATGTGGGCCATATATGCACAATACATGGTATTTGTTTAATTGAATTTGTGGTGTATGTACATTGGGTTATTTTGACTTGCCCATTAGAAAACATACTACTTGCAAAGTTAAATATCAAGTTTTTCTTTTCGCCCTAAGAACTCACTTGTTATCCATAACATTTGAAATAAGGTGGTACTTTGGGGTTGTATTGAAAAAACTATGAAGACTGAATAGTTAGATACAAGAATGTAATGTAACTTATGTGGGTGTCAAACATATTTTAGATTTTTGTTTTAATTTTTATTTTAAATTATTACAACAAACCTTTGCTAAGTCTATATTGGAAATTACATATAATCTAGAGAAAGCATCTTGTCAAATTTATTCTTCATTAGAGGTTCAAGCCACAAGGAAAGCGTCAAAGACTTGTCAATATAGAACAAAGGCCATGTGATCCAAAATTGGAGCAACATTCCTCACAAGGTCAACTGACTATATGTAGAACTTTATATCTAATGAAACTTATCATGCATTGATTACATGTACAAGTAGGAGGAAATCAGATCTCAGCAGACACAATTCAGATGGGAAACCAAAATTTAGCTTAATTTTTGGGTCTAGGTAGTTCGTGCAAGAGACAATAACCCCTAGTTTAGAGGTTGTACATGCTAATCTCATTGAAGAGTGGTCCATGTGGGACTTTCTACATGTACAAGTAGGAGGAAATCAGATCTCAACATGCACAATTTAGATGGGAAACCAAAACTTAGCTTAATTTTTGGGTCTAGGTGGTTCATGCAAGATACAATACCCCCTAGTGTAGAGGTTGAGGAGGTTGTACATGCTAATCTCATTGAAGAGTGGTCCATGTGGGACTTTCTACATGTGCAAATATGAGGAAATTGGATCTCAACAGGCACAATTCATATAGGAAACCAAAACTTAGCTTAATTTTTGGGTCTAGTTAGTTCGTGCAAGAGACAATACCCCCTAGTGTAGAGGTTGAGGAGGTTGTACATGCTAATCTCATTGAAGAGTGGTCCATGTGGGTGTCAGAACTTAATTTGAACACATGGGGGTTTCCCCCTCTCTTTTGACATCTATAGACCCCATGCAAACATGGGCCTCTTTCTCTAGTATAGCTTGAGCCTCCTTGATCCCAGTCTCTTGAGTGCATGGTTTGATTCAAACTCCACCATCTTCCTTAGGTTTTGGAGGGAGACATGTTGCAGGTTCTTTGAGCCAAGTAAAGACTCTTTTTGCTTCCCCATTTTGTATTTTTGAATGTTAACCTTTTGCAATCCCAGGTTGTCGAGCCTAAAAAATATACGGAACAGGTATTAGAGGCAAGGAAGCCATGGAAATGGGCAAGTTATTTAGACCTGAGGGCAGTGATCTGGGATCCCCCATAGGAGTGGACCTGTCTTGGACCTACTATATAATGCCCTAGCCTAGGTCTGTGTAAGGTCTTGAGAACATCAATTGGTTGTTGAAATTGTAATAGGGCTTTATAGTCCTCTCTAGGCTCCCTTTTTTATGCGCTAAGAACCTTGTATATTCTCTTTGTGATTGAGACTCATGCTAGTTTCCTTTCGGTTTATAAAAAGGAGACTTAGAATTCTAGTAGGTTTAGGGGCTCTAGTAGCGTTGCTTGTTATATTCGAGAATCTCTCTACCGCAAAGTCACCATGGTAGCCTTTGTAAATGCTGCTAGTTTCATGTGGGTTTGGGTTAGTTACATGTTTTGCCTACCTTAGGACATCATTGTTGTTTGTTACTTCCCTCCTTCATTAGAGTATCTCTTCCACGCGGTTTAGGTGAGGACCCCTTCCTAGACTTCTATGCTGACATTGTCCAATATGTGACAAAAGGTGATGTCATCCTTCTCGGGGAATTCAATGCACTTGTGAAAGAGCTATAGATTATGTCGTACGACATATTTGAGGATGCTTTCTATCTTCATGAGATAGATCCTACTTAAGTTGATCTTTGCAAGGCAACAAATGGTGTCAAGGAACCCTTTCAACATATGACATGCATCTCTTACACTTTGGTGTGTTTCATGAGCTATAGATCCTTAATGGCCTACATTGTTTCTTGGAGTCCAACAAATTTACCATTTTTCCTCACAATGATGGGGCTCACGTTGATTATGGTTTGGCCAACTAGGACTTTCTTCCATATATCCACTAGTTCTTGGCCTCTGGTATTTCTTAAGCAGAGCATGCTCTTCTCTTCTTTTCCTTTTATGCCAATCCTCCCCCTCATTTCTACCCTGGAGACCTCTTGCTCCACACTTTTGTTTGATGATGACGATTTTGATGCCTCCTCTACCCATCTCCTCCTATTACTTCCCTCCTTTTCTCACTTCTTGTCACTTCAGATTGATTCCAACAAATATGCCTTACCCTCTTTGGCTATTTGGGAGGCAACTCCTAGCCACTATCCACATATTAAAAGATCCCCCCATTGTTCCTCGAAATTCAGATCTGGCTCTATGAACTGGTTGTATGATGACAAGTGCAAAGCTTACCACATATAGCTTTGTCATGTCTTCTTCCATCTTACATCTTAATGCCAATTTTAGAAATCCCATTGTTATTTCCTCTGTGACAAGAAACACCTCTTCATCTTTCAAAAGAGACGGGAATTATGTGCTTCCCTTTGTCACCCACCCAAAACATTTTGGCACACCCTCTTTCCTTGACATTCTAGTATATCATTTGATTTTGATCCCCAATCCATGTTCACCCATTCGACTCCCCTTTATGATGTTCACTGTAAGACACCCAACCCCTCAAGTACCTTATTAAGGGATGGGGTGTTAAATTTTTGCTTTTCCTTAACAATCTCAAAGCCTCATCTCGAGGGCACCATTGTCTTCTTCTCGTCAAGGCTTTCAAACGATTTATTACCATGCTCAAAATCGAGCTCTGGATCAAAAGTTATGGCCTTCTAAAGTTTCTTAGGCATTCATTGGCCAAAAGCCACCCCATTGCCATGTGGCACCCACTTGGCTCCACGTCACCTGTGTCCATCCGAGATGGCACTGACATGGCACTTGCCACTTGGCCCATCTATTGCTAGCTTATTGGGCCCCCAAACGGACGACATGCACCAACTCTTGCTATTTGATCAATGATCTGTAGCATTTCGGACTGGTACTCGTCAGAGTACCTGGTTACTTTGCTTGACAACCATCCTGACGAGGTCTGTCCCGATGGGTCGTCTCCATAGATCCAACGACCCTCAGTCTCTAAGGACAACAACCCTAATCACGTCGGTGCCTCTAACTTGCTTGACGGTTAACACCTCCCTCTCTATTCTCTTGCAAGTAATCAGGTGGGGCCCACGACAAATATACAATTGTCGTTTCATCGTGCCTTTCCCGCGATTAACAAACCCCTCTCGTTCTTGGCGTTCCTTCTGTTGGAGTACTTCCTCCTCGGAGTCATGTTCCACTCCGATGGACATACTTCGACCCTACATGCTCCAATGGATCATATGGTCCTCGGGGTCGAATATTAACGACTTTGATTACTTTGGAGTCTCCACTTGCTCAGAGATTATCAACCATCCCACGCTCTTCCTGAGCTTGGCTTATTGTGGGACCCACAACGATCTGTGGTTGAGATTAAAACTCGTCATCTTCTTGATCGACAACGCTCATTTGTTCTTGAAGTCCCTCCCATCGAAGTTCACTTATTCTGGTGACTTGGACACAACGATCTACGACTGAGATTAAAACTCGTCATCTTCTCGATCAACGACCCTCATTCATTCTCGGAGTCCCTCCCATCGGAGTTCACTCATTTTGGTGACTCAGACCTCTTCGATGGCACTCCCCTCAAAGAATCTAACAGTCCTCGGGGTCAGACAGACAACACCTCTGATCGCATTAGAGTCTTTATCTGCTCGATGGTTAACACTCGCCTCTCTTGCTGGAACCTTGGACACATGGCACTGCCATGACCTTCTGCTTGGCGTGACACATGGCATTAGGACTCATGTTGACCTGTCTCAAATCTCCAATTTACCTTGACACGTGGCACGACACCCGCATGATACATACATCCACCCACAACTTGATACGTGCACTGACGCGGCTGTATACGTCATTTCAGGATACCAGGGCTTACCTAACCAGGTGCTGCTACCTGTCTTCTTCATCATCGTTTGTCTTCTCCGGAATCCAACACTTGGATCTATGTTCGCCTACGCCCCGACGAAGCTATGATCGACATCAATGGTCCAGATACTCATTGAGACCACTCTTCGATGGATCAATGGTTCTCGTTCGTTCCTGGAGTCTTCGTCGTTGTCGACACCCCATGCAGCCTTGTGCACAAGCATTTTGACGACTGTGTCCTCCAACGAATGATGGAGATCTAGTCGTCGTGCAGCTCAACGACTGAGATTTAAAATGATGGCCCAAGGCCTTCTTGCCCCAACTGGGCTCACTCTTGCCCCTTGTAACCAAAATTTGACACGTGTCGTCACGTGGGACACACTAGTTGCCTTGTTGGTGCCTTTGTCACCTTGATGTCACTCCCCTTCCCATTACTCACCAAGCGAACTAGTAAGGCCCGCATCGAATCAACGACTGAGACTGCGTTATGCCTACTCTTCGATCAACAATTCACGTTTGTTCTCAGAGTTCCCTTCGTAGGAGCCGAAGGGAAACCCAACACTGGAATGCTCCGATGGCTCATCTCCCAACCATTTCCCTGGCTCCGATGTTTTGACGGATCAACAACTGTCCTTCACTCGGCTTAAAATATGAGTTATCCTTCGATTAGCAGTCTGATTCAGGACTTAAACTCTCAGGAATTTTTTCCAAGTTCTTTTTAAGGCTTACCAGGCCTTTAGGAACTCTCACCTTGCTCCGAAAATCACTAAGGCATTCCCTCTTTGCCACTTAGGTGGAGATTTGCGTTTCGCAGGTTGTCCATACCAGGACTGGGGATTCCACAAAAGAATTAAGGCTCTCTGAATTACATAGAGACCTCCCTTAGGCACTAAGACATTCCGGTACCTATCTTGGGGTACCTCTGCCTAGTCCTTCTAATAAGGGTTTAAATCCTATGACCATTCAAGGAATTAGAGTCTCGACTTTCTTCGAGTACAAGAGATATCTCAGGCTTAACAACCCTCTCCGACCTCCCTCGGGCGACTATTATAGTTAAGGTATCGTCCCTTTGATGAGGAAGATTATAGCACTTCCTTCCTATCAGACCTCTCATTTATCTCTTAGTTTATATGCCTGTTTATCTTTTCACAGGTATCACACTGCAGTCATTATTACCCCACTGCACACTCAGGAGGCACAAACATACAATTATATCCATAAATACATTCACAGGATGGAATCATTTGTATAGTTCATTAAACATTCAAGGTAAGATGTAGGGTCCTCCTGGTCAGGTATGCAATACACATGTGATTCCATACAGATACATTTCATACAAGTACAAAGGCCTCCCAATGGAGACATAAACAAGCCCATAAGTCCGACATTCATATTCATAATTACAATGCAAACATCCAACCATATAATTTATTTCTATTACACAGAGTATATGAGGTACTTATATGTTTAGTGAAGAAGTTGACCAATCGATTGACTGTGGGTGTTCGACTTTCCACACTACCATAGGCTCTGCATGCCCAGTCACTTCAACAACAAGCCACCCTCGTGCAAGGCCATGATACCACCAGGGAAATCTTTCTTAGGTTCTTAGGGCAATTTTGGTAAGAGAAGGCCATTCTCCTTCTCATATCAAAAACTCTGTCTGGTCTGTCTCCTCTCTCTTGGAATTTGAACTCTCCTCGAGTTCTTTTCATGTGTGCATCTGAGGCTCGAACTACCTTCGAGTTCCCTCTGAGCTTCTCTTACATGCCCCCTTTCCTTCTCTGCTACACCCGTGTATTCTTCTCTTGCATGACCCACACATGAAGGTTCTCGACTTGTCCTCTCATTCTTCTGTTAGAAGGCAACTCGTGGGTCAATCATGGGGACTCGTGGTGATCTTTCCTGCTGTCCTTTGGCTGACATCTTTCCTGTCACTTCCATTCATTGAGGGTGGTTGGTTGCTCAACCACCAATCCTCCCTCATTAATTGATTTGCCTTGAAATCATGGGTAAGGAAAATAATCTGAATATTTCCAAGATACTACTTCAGCAAGGTGGCTTGGGTCCTTTAGCTTAATAGAACCTCCTCCCATTCCTCTAGTGGTATCATGGCCAATACTTTTAAGGCTTAACCCATCATTTAGCTAGTTGGCATTTCAATCAAACAAAAAACAATTACAATATTTATATGCCATGGTTTGGCAATCATTAATATGATTAATTACATATTGGGGAGATAGGGGTCTTACATTCACGGGTAGCCATAGGTCCTTGTCACATCCCTCCCATCTTATTGTCAGATTTTTTGGGACTTGCTTATCAACAAGCGATTTAGGAGATGAATAACAACGAAGTAGTAGATAAGGAGGGTTTTTAGTTAAAGTTTTTCAAACATGGTATTGATTCATTAGTTCACTATATTGTTGATTTATTTAATCATGTTGCTCACCTAGGGTTTTAACCAATCAAGTCTCACCATATGATCCAACTGATCTAGAAATCAACGTCTAGTGCTGATTCAAATACATAATGGATGACCATGGCGGGTTATGCATTCTCCAAGTTGTATGCTACCTCACTCCATCAATACTATCAAAGATACTTCTTTGGGCCAAGGGTTAGGAAAGCTTTCAACCTTAGTACCTAACCATCAAACCATATCTTCACTGTTGGAGCCATCACCGAGGAGGTAAAATATTGTTCTTCGAAATTCTTCTACTTCTATGTCGACTTTCAAAAGGCATTTGACTCGGTTTGGAGGGAAGGCCCCATTCTAGAGACTTAGAGACGTTGACATTTTGGAGACTCTATCACTGCTATTATTCGTCTCTATGATTTTGTCTTGGTTGTCTCTATACAGTGTATGGATCGTTAGATTTTATAAGGAACACCATTGTGGCGAAGCAGGGGTGTCCTCTTTCTCCCACACTATTTGGGATTTATATCGATAAGTTAAAATCCTTCTTGTAGGAGCATATAACGCCTAGTAATGGTTGCCTCTTTCCCCATTTCTTGATCTTCACCCTCTTTTTTGTTAAAGATGTGCCTCTTAGCATCTCCACTTTGAAGACAATTGGACCCTTTATCCAAATTTTGTGATCTTCAAAAGTTGATGATCAACCTTGGTAAAACCAAGATAACGATCTTCAACTATTTGACAAATGTCCTATTAGGTCACCACTGTTACCTCTAGGGTAAGGAGATTGAGATCACCATGACTTACCCCTACTTGGGTGTTTAGTTTTCAGGACCATAGTTTTGTTTGATATAGGCTCTTTGGCATTGGATCAATAAGGGATATGGTTCCTTAGCCCTTCTTGAGTGACAATATTTCTTAGCACCACTTTCGAGACATTTTCTCCAAGATGGACCTTCTAGACAACAATATCAGGCCCATTGTTTTGTACGACTTTGAGATCAAAGGATATAGTTTTGTTAGAGGAGGATTGGGCCAGGATGGAAAGAGTTTAGGTTCTCATGCTTTGTTGCATCATCAAATGCAAGAGCAATGTGCCCCAACAGATTGCTCATGTGGAGTTTTTAGTTAATCCCTTCTGGGTTGAGGCCATTTTTGCTTTGGCTTCACTACTTCATTAGGTTCGAAGCTTTGTTGGTTTGATCGTTGGAGATTGGTATCCTTACCTTGGTTACGTTTCCTTGGAAGCCATTGCCTCGACTTGTCCCCTACAACAAGCCTGTTGTTGGTTTGTTGAGGGTGAATTCCTATTACAGTCCTTGGGCATCTTGATGGACAGATGCCCTTGGCCTACTATTGTCTAGGGATAGGAGTTGACTTGGATATTTACCTACAATACATATAGGTTGCTTGGGTAGATCCATCACATGTGCTTATCCACATGTTGGCTTGCTAGCTAGAGCATTTTATGGAGATGAGGGATGATCTCATCGTTAGAACAATCTACACACTTGGCCAGTGGATTCACGCACTCAAGACCCCTTAGCTAATTTTGGGTTTGTTCATTTTGGCTTCGAGTGGAAGTTTCCACCTATGTAAGGAAATCATAAAATGAACAAATATTTATGGCAAAAATCTCCTTGATGTTATATGCGAAGCTTCCCAAAACAACTAATCCAACATTAAAGTGCCCAAACATAAATGCAGCCATCTTAATTTTTTTTATTCTTATCAAACAAAAAATTAAAAAATGTATGGTGTCTTTTGTGTTGAACTTATGAAAGAAACTTTAGCATTAGCATTACCATTTCATCAAGTTCTTTGTAATACAATTCTGGGCTTATCTAGTTTATTAATGGCACTAATTTGAAGTTACTTCTCATGATCTATTGGTATTCAAATTTTCATGTAGACAATAGAAACAATAAAATTCTTGGTAAATTAGAAAATGTGCCTCTTCTTCATTTAGAGTTAACAAGTGAGGAACCATGCTAATAAGTTTGTTGAAGATGACATGAGAGGGAATTGATCTATGATTGAAATTTCCGTTCAATGAATACAAATCTTCCTTCAATTACCTTTCATTCAAGTGTGATTTCATAGTAGTGGGCACAATTATATTTGGAAAAAGCACAAGCATAGAGATTGCTCACCAATATAAAATAAAAAATTAAAGCTTGAAACAAAAGAGATGATGGATGATTCAAAGTAGATGCATAAAAGGGCTTGACAATCCATTTATAGCCATTCAATCCACCACCTTTTGTCAATAAAAAACTCATATTGCATTATGGGTTTAATTAAATATTTGGTGGATCATTCAACAAGACATAATAAGAACAATTAATAGTTTGTGAACATATTAACTTCTCCATTTGAATTCTTCACACAAACTAGCATATAAACAAGTATATCATTTAAATCCTTCCAAGAATCCATTGGTGACACAAAGAAATGTAGAGGTATTAAATACTTTACAATCAACAACTTCAAGTTGTTCCCCCAATCAACGTTTCTTGAATTAGACCTATAATGCAAAAACTATCAATCCAATGCCTGCTAAATTGCATCAAAAACTTATTACAATAAATTTTCACCATCCATCTTCTAACAACCATATTATAGTCGCATGAACTTCTGTAAGCCAATTGTACAACATTGTGGATACATGAAGGCATTCTTATTCTCAAAGAGATCATAGAAGGAAAACATAAGCAAATCTCTATCAAGAAAGAATGAATGGAAAAAATAAAACCTTGCTTTCTTTTTTGGCACCATTTGCTAGACAATAAGTCTTTTCTATAGTTTCAACTTGATCTCTTTGAATGTTTGCAAGTTATTAATGTTGAGAAAACGTTTTGCACATTGATGCAATTGTCTCAGATTGCAAGAGACACTATGCTCTTGCTTCGAGAGAGAGATTGCTTTGTCAAAGAGCCATTCAATCTATAGATCAGTAACATGCATTATTGGCAATGAAAATACAACAATGGCTGCTTTGAGATGCCGAAAACGTGATTGATTTGCAACACAATTGTAGGAGTGAAACACTTTGTTGACATGATAGAAATAGTGTGCATTTGTTATATTTGGTGGTGCTTGCTGGTTCAAATGGCTTCAAATAGCCATACCTTTGCAATAAAACAATGAAGAAATACTCGCCTAGCATGAATGAGAGAAAATAATGAAAGGGCAGGTTGCCCACTGCCTTTATGAGGTTGTAACTTGGATTACCAAGGCGATAACTGCGTGTTACACAAGGAAACAACTATCATGATTAGAAGTTGCTAATTGCTGAGTCTAATTGACTAGAAGACTTTTACTGAAGAATGAGGCCGATATAAGTTCGAGATCATATCTTTATGCTTGGGATCAAACCTTTCCTTTACCTCGTCACTCTACATATCAATCTCCTCATGTTTCTTGTTGAGTTTATGATGCTAAATATATCAATCTTGAGGCAAGCATGTGTGTTATTTATTTATGTTGTTACGTCATTAGAGACATAATAACATGATTGCTATATGTTCTAATGCATCATTTATCTCTTTCACATGTAATTGGGCCAATTTCCTTCATACATGCACATGCAACTTGCTCATTTCTTGTTACTAATCCGATACCTAGTCTCTACTGCTCTTGTTGAAAGGTCATTGGTTGAACACTATTTGGCTTGCTTTGTTGAGTGCCTCAATTCTGAATATAAAATCTCTTACAAGTTACAATATATCTACGAATAAGATAACAATGATTAACACTTATTAATATCAAACCCTTAAGGTAGGGTAACACCTTACAATTGATCCTTTTATGGAAGGAATCTACTCCTATTCACTTACCTCTTTGAGGGGGTAACCTCCTAATGAGCTAAGCTCTAATTACAATAATCTTCCAGAGCCCTCATAAGGAGGTCTCCATCCTTATTTATAACTAATTAAGAAGACTGTAATCATAACAACCTCCTAACTACCATAGTGGGCCTAATTAATAATATAGTGTACCTAGTCCACCTTTCATTGAAGGACCTCCACTATTATTGCATCACCATGGGCTGCCCCCCATTACACCTCGAGGGAGGATCCCGACAATCTTTCCATTGTCAATCCTATGGAGATGAGGCATGCCAACCTACACTTTGGCAAGTATTCAGAACATGTTAAACGATGGCATCACACAAATCAACAATCAATCAAGTGCACAAAAGTGTCAATTGTCATTCTTATGCAAGAAGTAAGCATATGCAATTAATTTGAGATTGAAACCAATTCATGCAAAAGTTATTATTTTTAATAATTGGGGATATTTCCATAACTTGTCATAGTAGACCACCCCTTGTAAAATTTGGAGTAATTGCTTCACATAAATAGTCATTATTGGCAATTGGCATATTTGCACAACCCTTGGTTTATATTATTGATTGTCTACTTGATATTTTGGGTATAATATAATAGGACAGCTACATTGGTATTATAGCAAAATCTTGAAATGTTTTTGGACATGTTGACAGACACTACATTTCTTAAAATTTGGTTGTGGATGATTGTTGGGCAAATTCTTATTACTTGTAATAAAAATGCAAAAGTCCACAATGCTTCAAAGCTTGGAACAAAATTTTAAGAAAAAGAAAAAAATGACAAATGAGTTGAGGAATTTGAGGGTTCTTGTGATTTTTTCATTGCACTTGAAATATTGATCTCGGTTGCTTATTCTTTCATGTTGACAAAATTTGGTTGTGGATGATTATCAGACAAATTTTTATCACATGTAATAAAAATGCAAAAGTCCACACTAATTCAAATCTTGGAAAAACATTTTAAGAAAAAAGCAAAAATGACGAGGGTTCTTGCGATTTTTTCATTGCTCTTTGTTAGAAAAATTAGGATAAGCGTGTATGTGCATTTTATTCATAGATATGATACACATAAATACATCATTTTGGATGACCTTTGGATTCATCTTCCGAGTTCTCTTGGACTTCCAATGACCGTTCACATATTGTGACGTTTCATAGTGTTTCTCCGAGTAGCTCTAACGGATTATGTTTCCAACATTCTTCCCTTTTTATTCGGAAGGGGGTGTATGTGAGTCTAAGGTGAGAGCTGGTATCTAAAAGTGGCAGCTGAAATCTACAAGTGTGCAACTGTTGATGGCTGAATGTGCTCTCTGAATCTAGTGGTTTTGGAATGGCCACAAACCGAATGGCTAACAAAAGTTGATGTCTTCTCCTAAATGGTGGTAGTGGTTTAACGAAGACCACAAACCAATCTGGTGGTTAAAGGATGACCACGAACTTTGGAACTTGGCTTCAATGGTTCTCGGAACATTTCCTAAGTTAGCTAGAAGTTGGAAGTTGATCTCTTTTGCTAATTGGAAGTGCTCTCGAATGTTGGTTTAAAGATGACCATAAACTATTCTGTAGTAGAAGTTGAAAGTCTTCTATTGAGTGGAGGTTTAAGCAAAACCACGAATTGTTGTCTAGCAAAAGTTGTAAATCTTCTACTAAGTGGTGGTTTAAGGAAAACCAGAAACCAATCACGCTCGCTTGTTACTACTCGATTGATAAGACTTCGAAACTTGAAGCCTAATTGTCAATTGTTGATGTTGTTCCCCCCTGTCAGGGACAAGGTGAAAAGATGCAAATCCTTTCACTGCAAGATGCATCAATACTTGAGACTGAATTCTATGGTATGACTGAGATATCTTCTTGGCTATTGATGACCATCGCCTAGAAGTCATCCACCCATAGTGGTTCTTTACTCTTGTAGATTTCTTGCGGTTAGAACATCTATTGGAATGATGATTGTGCTTTCCACAATGCTCGCAAGGATGAAGATTGAATAACTGATCTTCCATATGGCCAACTCGTTGACAATGATGGCATTTCAAAATCTGCTCTTGAACTACAGCAGGTGAATGCCTCTTGTAGTAATCCAACACCATGGAACTTGATTGGTTTGGTATAATCCGGAATATGAAAGGTGACATTCTTTCCATACCGATACTTGTTTTGTGCTTGTTTCTAATTTCTTCCCAAGGTCTGATGATTGGCTTGGAAAGAGAAAGCTAAACTTTACCTGCAATTGAATCTGGCGCTGGCTCACTGAGTTGCTGGCTGTTGGTCCGAATCAACATCATGATCTTCGAAAAGACGGTTGTTCTAAACAAGGACTAGTTCAAAATGTTGTCGAAGATTCTTTCACTCAATTGCATCGTGAAGAAGTCGAGTTTGAGTTTGCAACAGTGCTGCTTTGGTTTGCGAAACTTGCAAGCATGTTACAACAGACTGCAAAGTTGCTTTGTCAGTGGTGACTTGATTGTCTACAAAGGAGAGTATTAGAGTGTTCAATAACTCTAATAAACCCTCAACTCTAGATATTTAAAGACAAAATTAGACGTTAGAGGGTTTCTTGCAACTCCATCCAGACTTAACAATGCAAACTCAACTATGCAGACTCAACAAATGATGGTGTCGACTTCTACCGAAAATGCACCTACTTACAATGTAATTGAACTTAATTTCACAAGTAAATTTTGAACTTGGTTTCAACATTGAGCAGGAAAGTCTAAGTCTTGTTTGATTAGAAATCTCTCACATTCCAGATTTGGTTGAAAAACACCCTATGCAAAGTGAAGATATATTTGTAAAATTTGCATGTAATGAATGCAATATAACAAAAGAATGTTCATTCCCACAATGAAGTATTGAAGGAGACAAACTCAATATCATTGTTTGCAAACTTTTACAATGCAAACTCAACTATGCAGACTTAGCAAATGAGGGTGTCGAATTCTATCGAAAATGCACCCACTTACAATGTAATTGAACTTAATTTCACAAGTAAACTTACAATGCTATTTGCAAGTGACCTTGATTCTAGTGAATGTGTTGCCGATGTGCTTTGAGTATGCTGGTTTCAACATTGAGCAGGAAAGTCTTGTTTGATAATAAATTTCACATTTCAGATTCGGTTGAAAAACACCCTATGGAGAGCAAAGATATCTTTGTACAATTTGCTTGTAATGAATGCAATATAACAAAAGAATGTTCATGCCCACAATGAACTATTCAAGGAGACAAACTCTATCATTGTGTACACACGAGCTAAGTTTCAAATGCTTGGCACATATTGCACCTAGCAATACTGTTAAAATCATTGCGCGTTGAAGACAAACTTCAAAGCCTCTATTAGGTTTATTTTCAAGTATTGCTCTTCTAAACAATAGGAAACCCTTCCCTTAATATGTAGTGAAGCAACAAACTGTGCACAAATTCCCAATGAAGTATAATGAAGATAAATCAAAGAAACCATTGTCGATATTCTAGAGAATATTAGGGCTTTTGGTTCTGGTGGTTTTGGCTCATACCCGCTTAGGATCCATTTTCCTACATCTGAATTATCCCCTCTTTGACAGAGAAGATCCTTACGAAGTGGATTTGCTGGTTCACTGAGCATAATTCGTGTCGGGAAACGAGTTCGTCTTCCACTAAGGTCGCTTTGGTTCGTCCATTGGGTATCTCAACAAATTAAGGTTTTCGGAATACCGAGGCGTGTAGGCCGACGTGTGACTCTGATGCCTGCGACGATTTCAGAGGCCTTAGTCGATGTGAAGGCGTCAATATTGTCCTTGAGCTTCTGCTGGGACTCCTCGTCGATGTTGTCCTCGATGGATAAATCGATGGAACTCCAATCGGCCTCGTATCGAGCGTCGATCGACCTAATGTGGAGAAAGATCACGTTATTGCTCGGGTGCAAGTATTTGATCACGACCCATTTCAATGCGTGGACTCTAATCCTTTTAGCTAATGTCCGTTTCTGGCTTCCAGAGCTGGTTAAATTACCCACATAGTGGATATATCATCTATGGGATGCACCACAAGCTGTTCTCCTGAGGGCAGTCGTGAATTCATAGGAGTTCATAAAAACCCTAAAGAACGCTTGCAAATCGTTGTTGTGGTAGATTAAAAACGTTGTGCAATTGATGCAGAGAGATAGAGCGTGAATGACATAGTTGGAGAGGGTTTCTCTAGTCTTAATGCACCTTTCTGCTCGTGTTGCAAACATTCCAAGCTCACCACACCAATGAACCCAAAGGTTTCATCCACACGTGGAATATATATGGGTGATCATGAGCTCATGATTTACTGAGTGGTCGGTTAGACTTCTTCATGGACGTGCCTCCTTGTTTTGGCATTGAGAGGGATGCCTTTTCCTTTTTTTGTTTTGTTTTTGATCACTAAAAAACTAATGCAACATGGACGAGAACGGTCAGCCGCTAAACCCTAACGCTTGGTAACTGTAGAGAGGGCACAGATGGGAGACTCGCGCATAGACGTTTCTTTCCCCACCATAATGCTTGTGCAGGGATGAGGGCGCAAAGAATATTTAAAGAGGCAAAGCACGAGGTAGACCAACAGATTGACACAATTAAAGGGGCGTTTCTACTCCCAGAGGCAGATGGACAGATTGACAAACTAACACATATGTGCACAAGGAATGGGGCGTTTTTGGATGACTCAGTCTTAGCTATGGACAACTACCATAGCAAATTCATGATAAGGACTAGAGCCGCTTTGATACCACTGTTAGGCACATGAATTAGGATAAGCATGTATGTGCATTTTATTCAGATATGATACACATAAATACATCATTTCAAATGACCTTTGGTTTCATCTTCCAAGGTCTCTTGGACTTCTAATGACCGTTCACATATTGTGACGTTTCCTATTCTTTCTCCGAGTAATCCTAATGGATTATGTTTCCAACATTTGATCTTGGTTGCTTAGTCTTTCATGTGAAGGGTTAAGAAAGTTCATAGAATCTTGCAAGAAAGGGAAGAACACATTGTTGTGGAAAAAGGGAACACATTTGTGCAATTGTGAGATTCGATGACCAATGATGTTCATTCATCTTCCAATGTCTTTCACAATAATTTCCTTTGGTCACTTCTAATTATTTTCTTGAAGCTTGTGTGTTACTTTCGTAACTCGTAGTTGCAACCTTTTTTGATCTTTATTCATCCATCACAATAAAAAAAGTCATAAAAAATCGTATTTTTTTCCTAGCAGTCGTGTTTTTCATCACTTGCTGCCTACATTCTCATTGTTCCACATTTTTGTACTCTCTATCTTCATTCTAGCATTAAAGATAGTTGTGCTCGGTCCTCCACTTCATCTTTGCATCTCTTTGCCTTGTGTTTTTGCCTTGTTTCCTCATGATTTTGCTTCTTGCAAATTGACTTTGTTCCCTTAATTTCTCATCTTATTATTATTATAAGAGGTGCTGACCAATGTTGTCATGTTGGTTTGAACACATAAATAGTATTAAACCTTGAATTATTATTATTTTCATTTGTGTTTGCTTCTATTTTTTCCATCTGCGGTATTATATTGGTTCCAACCCTTATGGAAGCCAGGGTTTTGAAATCAATCTAGAGTCCCATGTCTTAAAAAAAGTCACGAATATGAAAACAACAATGTACACAAAAACGATGTTAACAAAGAACTTAGAAGCCATAATGATTACTACTGCTCATCGAATGAATGGTTGTAAAAATATTGATATGGAGATAGATTGATTAATTAAAGTATCCTATACAATCTCAATCTCTCCTAGATTCGGTTTGAGACATGTTGCCCATCCCTGTCTCATCAAGGGGTGTGTGTCACTATGCATGCTTGAGTGCCTATGTTTTCATACACACTTTCAAGATATTTCTACTAAGATGCATCTCTTTGACATGTTGCCCAACCCCGTCTCATCAAGGGGTATCTTTCATTATCGATGTTGGAGTGCTAGTGCTTTTATACACACTCTCAGGATGTTTCTACTAAGATGGATCTCTTTGGCATGTTGCCCAATCCCGTCTCATCGAGGGGTATGTTTCACTATCCTCACTTGAATGCCAATGCTTTCATACACACTTTCAGAACATTTCTACTAAGAAGCATATCTTTGACACAATCATTGAGCCAACTCTTTATGGGGCAGAGATATGAGGTTGTATCTTGCTACGACTATGTTGGTTTTATATAAAGATGTAGTCCCTCATGTTACAACATATGATCCGTTGCAAACAGAGGATTCTGCATGCCATTATACAGGTTGAGTTTGGCACCCATTCCTTGTGCCTAGAGTGCATCTTTAATCTTGTTTTCTTTCTTCATAGGATACACACGTTGATTCAACTAGTGGGTGTGAGTGAATACCCTTACTTGTCCACTAGCTCTTCATTGGGGATGGCCTTTAGCTCTTCAGGACATAGATGGCATTGGTTCTCAAAACTCTTTTCACTTCTTCAGTTCATTGGCATCTCTATTGAGTGCCTCCCTCCTTTAAACTACACTTTGGATGCCTTTGGCAACATTCCTCCCCTTAAACAAGTTATTAATAGGGTTCTTAGGGAGGACATCTATCGACTGTATATCCAGGCCCTCTTGGATCTCCCCTTGGGTTCTTGGTCCCAAGATGGCCTTCGACTTGGAGTAGTTTGTTTTAGTTGATGGATGAGCTTATTGTTTGCCCCAAGCACACTCGGTGCCTTTGGCTAGATCGCCTCAAGTTCCCACTTGGCCAGTTCGGGGTTTTATCCCAATAGCTTTAGGTTGAGTCTGATCACTGTATTCCATGGGAGGATAGGATCTGTAATTTATGCCATTTGCAGGAGGTGGAGTTTGAGGAACATTTCATTTTAAGGTGCCCCTTCTATTACGAGATATTCATGGGAGATATCATTGTTTATTTCATGATTTTTTTTTTTTGGGGGGG
>ML786106.1:323186-334137 GCA_009831015.1 Picea engelmannii
GAGAACTGCTGTTATATTTTAGAGGACACTGTTATCACTGTTTTCTTTCATCCTATATGCTGTCTATGCTTCAGATCTAAAGTAACTGTGCTTAGAAAATTTAAAAGTGACTGCTGTGTTTCATCTTACCCTAAAATCTAACACCAAGTTCTCTTGGACTTCCAATGACCGTTCACATATTGTGACGTTTCATAGTCTTTCTCCGAGTAGCTCTAACGGATTACGTTTCCAACATTCTTCCCTTTTTATTCAGAAGGGGGTGTATGTGAGTCTAAGGTGAGAGCTGGTATCTAAAAGTGGTAGCTGAAATCTGCAAGTGTGTAACTGTTGATGGCTGAATGTGCTCTCTGAATTTAGTGGTTTTGGAATGGCCACAAACCGAATGGCTAACATAAGTTGATGTCTTCTCCTAAATGGTGGTAGTGGTTTAAGGAAGACCACAAACCAATCTGGTGGTTTAAGGATGACCACAAACTTTGGAACTTGGCTCTAGGTTCAATGGTTCTCAGAACATTTCCTAAGTTAGCTAGAAGTTGGAAGTTGATGTCTTTTGCTAATTGGAAGTGCTCTCGAATGTTGGTTTAAAGATGACCATAAACTATTCTGTAGTAGAAGTTGAAAGTCTTCTATTGAGTGGAGGTTTAAACAAAACCACGAACTCTTGTCTAGCAGAAGTTGTAAATCTTCTACTAAGTGGTGGTTTAAGGAAAACCACAAACCAATCACGCTCGCTTGTTACTACTCGATTGATAAGACTTCGAAACTTGAAGCCTAACTGCCAATTGTTGATGTTGTTCCCCCCTGTCAGGTATAAGGTGAAAAGATGCAAATCCTTTCACTGCAAAATGCATCAATACTCGAGACTGAATTCTATGGTATGACTGAGATATCTTCTTGGCTATTGATGACCATCGCTTAGAAGTCATCCACCCATAGTGGTTCTTTACTCTTGTAGATTTCTTGCGGTTAGAACATCTATTGGAATGATGATTGTGCTTTCCACAATGCTCGCAAGGATGAAGATCGAAGCACTGATCTTCCATGTGGCCAACTCGTTGACAATGATGGCATTTCAAATCTGGTCTTGAACTGCAGTAGGTGAATGTCTCTTGTAGTAATCCAACACCGTGGAACTTGATCGGTTTGGTATAATCCAGAATATGAAAGGTGACATTCTTTCCATACTGATACTTGTTTTGTGCTTGTTGTTTCTAATTTCTTCCCAAGGTCTGATGATTGGCTTGGAAAGAGAAAGTTGAACTTTATCTGCAATTGAATCTGGAGCTGGCTCACTGAGTTGCTGGCTGTTGGTCCGAATCAACATCATGATCTTCGAAAAGATGGTTGTTCTAAACAAGGACTAGTTCAAAATGTTGTCGAAGATTCTTTCACTCAATTGCATCGTGAAGAAGTCGAGTTTGAGTTTGTAGCAGTGCTGCTTTGGTTTGCGAAACTTGCAAGCATGTTACAACACACTGCAAAGTTGCGTTGTCAGTGGTGACTTGATTGTCTACAAAAGAGAGTATTAGAGTGTTCAATAACTCTAATAAACCCTCAACTCTAGATATTTAAACACAAAATTAGACGTCAGAGGGTTTCTTGCAACTCCATCCAGACTTTACAATGCAAACTCAACAAATGATGGTGTTGACTTCTACCGAAAATGCACCTACTTACAATGTAATTTAACTTAATTTCACAAGTAAATTCTGAACTTGGTTTCAACACTGAGCAGGAAAGTCTAAGTCTTGTTTGATTAGAAATTTCTCACATTCCAGATTTGGTTGAAAAGCACCCTATGCAAAGCGAAGATATATTTGTAAAATTTGCATGTAATGAATGCAATATAACAAAAGAATGTCCATTCCCACAATGAAGTATTCAAAGAGACAAACTCAATATCATTGTTTGCAAACTTTTACAATGCAAACTCAACTATGCAGACTTAGCAAATGAGGGTGTCGAATTCTACCGAAAATGCACCCACTTACAATGTAATTGAACTTAATTTCACAAGTAAACTTACAATGCTATTTGCAAGTTACCTTGATTCTAGTGAATGTGTTGCCGATGTGCTTTGAGTATGTTGGTTTCAACACTGAGCAGGAAAGTCTTGTTTGATAATAAATCTCACATTCTAGATTCGGTAGAAAAACACCCTATGGAGAGCAAAGATATCTTTGTACAATTTGCTTGTAATGAATGCAATATAACAAAAGAATGTTCATGCCCACAGTGAACTATTCAAGGAGACAAACTCAATATCATTGTGTACACACGAGCTAAGTTTCAAATGCTTGGCACATATTGCACCTAGCAAAACTGTTAAAATCATTGCGTGTTGAAGACAAACTTCAAAGCCTCTATTAGATTTATTTTCAAATATTGCTCTTCTAAACAATAGGAAACCCTTCCCTTAATATGTAGTGAAGCAACAAACTATGCACCAATTCCCAATGAAGTATAATAAAGATAAATCAAAGAAACCATTGTCGATATTCTAGAGAATATTAGGGCTTTTGGTTCCGGTGGTTTTGGCCCATACCCACTTAGGATCCATTTTCCCACATCTGAATTATCCCCTCTTTGACAGAGAAGATCCTTACGAAGTGGATTTGCTGGTTCACTGAGCATAATTCGAGTCGGGAAATGAGTTCGTCTTCCACTAAGGTCGCTTTGGTTCGTCCATTGGTTATCTCAACAAATTAAGGTTTTCGGAATACCAAGGCGTGTAGGCCGACGTGTGACTCTGATGCCTGCGACGATTTCAGAGGCCTTAGTTGATGTGAAGGCGTCGATATTGTCCTCGAACTTCTGCTGGGACTCCTCGTCGATGTTGTCCTCGATGGATAAATCGATGGAACTCCAATTGGCCTCGTACCGAGCGTCGATCGACATAATGTGGAGAAAGATCACGTTATTGCCCGGGTGCAAGTATTTGATCACGACCCATTTCAATGCGTGGACTCTAATCCTTATAGCTAATGTCCGTTTCTGGCTTCTAGAGCTGGTTAGATTGCCCACATAGTGGATATATCATCTATGGGATGCACCACAAGATGTTCTCTTGAGGGCAATCGTGAATTCATAGTAGGAGTTCATAAAAACCCTAAAGAACGCTTGCAAATCGTTGTTGTAGCAGATTAAGAACGTTGTGCAATTGATGCAGAGAGATAGAGCGTGAATGACATAGTTGGAGAGGGTTTCTCTAGTCTTAATGCTCCTTTCTGCTCGTGTTGCGAACATTCCAAGCTCACCACACCAACGAACCCAAAGGTTTCATCCACACGTGGAATATATATGGGTGATCATGAGCTCACGATTTACTGAGTGGTCGGTTAGACTTCTTCATGGACGTGCCTCCTTGTTTTGGCATTGAGAGGGATGCCTTTTCCTTTTTTTGTTTTGTTTTTGATCACTGAAAAACTAGTGCAACATGGACAAGAATGGTTAGCCGCTAAACCCTAATGCTTGGTAACTGTAGAGAGGGCACAGATGGGAGACTTGTGCATAGACGTTTCTTTTCCCATCATAATGCTTGTGCAGGGATGAGGGCGCAAAGAATATTTAAAGAGGCAAAGCACGAGGTAGACCAACAGATTGACACATGCAAAGGGGCGTTTTTACTCCCAGAGGCAGATGGACAGATTGACAAACTAACACATATGTGCACAAGGAATGGGGCGTTTTTGGATGACTCAGTCTCAGCTATGGACAACTACCATAGCAAATTCATGTATAAGGACTAGAGCCGCTTTGATACCACTGTTAGGCACATGAATTAGGATAAGCATGTATGTGCATTTTATTCATAGATATGATACACATAAATACATAATTTCAAATGACCTTTGGTTTCATCTTACAAGGTCTCTTGGACTTCTAATGACCGTTCACATATTGTGACGTTTCCTATTCTTTCTCCGAGTAAACCTAATGGATTACGTTTCCAACATTTGATCTTGGTTGCTTAGTCTTTCATGTGAAAGGTTAAGAAAGTTCATAGAATCTTGCAAGAAAGGGAAGAACACATTGTTGTGGAAAAAGGGAACACATTTGTGCAATTGTGAGATTCAATGACCAATGATGCTCATTCATCTTCCAATGTCTTTCACAATAATTTCCTTTGGTCACTTCTCAATTATTTTCTTGAAGCTTGTGTGTTACTTTTGTAACTCGTAGTTACAACCTTTTTTTGATCTTTATTCATCCACCACAATACAACAATTCATAAAAAATCGTATTTTTTCCTAGCAGTCATGTTTTTCATCACTTGCTGCCTACATTCTCATTGTTTCACATTTTTGTACTCTCTATCTTCATTCTGGCATTAAAGATAGTTGTGCTCGGTCCTCCACTTCATCTTTGCATCTCTTTGCCTTGTGTTTTTGCCTTGTTTCCTCATGAGTTTGCTTCTTGCAAATTGACTTTGTTCCCTTAATTTCTCATCTTATTATTATTATAAGAGGTGCTGACCAAAGTTGTCATGTTGGTTTGAACACATAAATAGTATTAAACCTTGAATTATTATTATTTTCATTTGTGTTTGCTTCTATTTTTGCCATCTGCGGTATTATATTGGTTCCAACCCTTATGGAAGCCAGGGTTTTGAAATCAATCTAGAGTCCCATATCTTAAAAAAAGTTACGAATATGCAAACAACAATGAACAAAAAAACGATGTTAACAAAGAACTTAGAAGCCATAATTATTACTACTGCTCATCGAATGAATGGTTGTAAAAATATTGATATGGAGACAGATTGATTAATTAAAGTATCCTATACAATCTCAATCTCTCCTAGATTTGGTTTGAGACATGTTGCCCATCCCTGTCTCATCAAGGGGTATGTGTCACTATGCATGCTTGAGTGCCTATGCTTTCATACACACTTTCAAGATATTTCTACTAAGATGCATCTCTCTGACATGTTGCCCAACCCCGTCTCATCAAGGGATATCTTTCATTATCGATGTTGGAGTGCTAGTGCTTTTATACACACTCTCAGGATGTTTCTACTAAGATGGATCTCTTTGGCATGTTTCCCAATCCCGTCTCATCGAGGGGTATGTTTCACTATCCTCACTTGAATGCCAATGCTTTCATACACTTTCAGAACATTTCTACTAAGAAGCATATCTTTGACACAATCATTGAGCCAACTCTTTATGGGGCAGAGATATGAGGTCGTATCTTGCTACGAATATGTTGGTTTTATATAAAGATGTAGTCCCTCATGTTACAACATATGATCCGTTGCAAACAGAGGATTCTGCATGCCATTATACAGGTTGAGTTTGGCACCCATTCCTTGTGCCTAGAGTGCATCTTTAATCTTGTTTTCTTTCTTCATAGGATACACACCTTGATTCAACTAGTGGGTGTGAGTGAATACCCTTACTTGTCCACTTGCTCTTCATTGGGGATGGCCTTTAACTCTTCAGGACATAGATGGCATTGGTTCTCAAAACTCTTTTCACTTCTTCAGTTCATTGGCATCTCTATTGAGTGCCTCCCTCCTTTAAACTACACTTTGGATGCCTTTGGCCACATTCCTCCCCTTAAACAAGTTATTAATAGGGTTCTTAGGGAGGACATCTATCGACCGTATATCCAGGCCCTCTTGGATCTCCCCTTGGGTTCTTGGTCCCAAGATGGCCTTCTACTTGGAGTAGTTTGTTTTAGTTGATGGATGGGCTTATTGTTTGCCCCAAGCACACTCGGTGCCATTGGCTAGATCGCCTCAAGTTCCCACTTGTCCAGTTCGGGGTTTTATCCCAATAGCTTTAGGTTGAGTCTGATCACTGTATTCCACAGGAGGATAGGATCTGTAATTTATGCCATTTGCAGGAGGTGGAGTTTGAGGAACATTTCATTTTAAGGTGCCCCTTCTATTACGAGATATCCATGGGAGATATCATTGTTTATTTATTTCATGATTTTTTTTTTTTTGGGGGGGCGCGTTCCTCTCTGTGCTTTTTTCACTATTCCAATTAGTGGCACCTAACTCTATTCATGCTTCCTCAGAGGAAAGACCTCGCATGCTTCCTCCAGACCCCACCTTATCAGATTGATGAATTCCTTGCAATCTGTTTAAGTGCTTGGAGGTACTAAATGCCCTGTAGACCTTTTGAAGTGGGGCACAACATATACCAGATCAGTGAGATAATGTGCAACCTTGTGTTTGGAGGCTGGTCAATCCATTCCCACAAGTACAAAGATTACCCATTCTCGATGTGAACATGCTTAACAGTGTACCTTAGACGCAGATTTATACAAACATTCTTGGTGCCTTCTCCATGATTGAGGTAGCAGTGATTCTTCATTTTCCCCACTCCCTTCTTTGTCATCTCTTGTGAATGTTATGTAATGGCTTTCTTTTCTTTATTGTATTACGTAGTCACATATATTTTTATTTACTAGCAGTCGTCCATTTGGTTACCAATGTTTGTCCTTCCTAGTCCCATTGACCTACTGTTTTGGTCATATGCTAACATTAATAAAATTATCTTATCTTACCTCAAAGTTTTATTTGGTTGCAAAAGATTTCAGTTATTCCAAATTTCTACTTGCCTTGTATTCCAAGGAATTAAATTGAACAATTCTTCAAATCACTGGTCATTCATTGTTTTCTTTCTTGCAATTATGGTGGGCTTCTATTATGGTGTGGAGACGTTCTGGGAATGTGCCCCAACTCTTTTTCTTCTCGTGTACCTCATGCCTAGATTTTTGGAGATATTTGTTCATTGTCCAGTTGTTTTCCTGGCATGTGTTATGCAATATCTGCTCATTTGCCTCTTCCATTGGTATGCCTTTGATGATCAAAATGCTTTATGCATTGTCAATGGTTAATATCATTGTTTTTTAAAATTTTGCATAAAACTAAAGTTCTGTTTTATCAATTTGTCCTTTTGTCTTTTTTTTTTTTTGTAATAGACAACAAAACAATTTGACTCACCATATTTGGCAAATTTCAAGCTTGGAATTCAAAATTCACTCAACTTCAACCGAATTTGAACTTGAAACCAAACAAGGCAAATTTATTTGAATTCAATTTTTAGAAGGGAAAAAGGCAAAATACCCTAATTTATAAAATCTAGCCTAGACCCTTAATTTTCTAAACAAGATATCGTCTTTTTGAAATATATGTTTAATATTGGTATTTAATTTTCATTATAATATATGTTTAATGAGCACATGGAATTTAATTTATATAATTAAAATTTGAAAATTTTGAATTATATGGTTTATTGAACTTAATACTGAATTTTATTTCTTAGTTTTCCATTGCCGAATTTTTGCTGAGCCCCTCATGGTTGCCAAACTTGAACATGAACTCAGACCGGGTTTTTGTTCCACTGCATGTGAGATTTTGAGCTGACGTGCTTTGAGTGACCACTTCACTTTAAACATGTTGACTTGAAATTTTACATGCAGTGAAACCAAAACTTAGGACAAAACTGCTAAAACCTCCATTCTAATACAACTTGAGTTTTCATTCTTTCATGAAGTAATTTTGTAGTCTCTCTTTCATGGAATGACGACTCCATCCACATGATCATCAAACTTATAACACAGCTCCAGGTTCAGTATCATGCTCTGCTACAAATGCATGCACATGAGAGATATATTGGAGTAGAATCTGTTGCTTATTGATAATGAGTTATTGGATGCATCGAGATAGATTTGTTTTATCTTTTCCGATGGAAGAAATCGCAGGAAACACTCCAAGTACTTCCCCACATTTTGTGGATGGTAAACAGGGTAAACTGTCAGCCCTGATTACGGAGCCTCACCCTGAGGGGATCAAGAGAGTCGAACCCGTGACCTCCCCAACTGATCACTGGGGGAGAGATCTCACATCTGGCTCAAAGATAGCTTTGTTTTATACATGATACAATACATTATTTAACTTTTTATATAATTACCTATAGTTAATGTTGTTCATGAACATTAATTATGACCCTTTTAACTAGGATTCTTAACAACACCATACTGAGTGTGAACTGTGGGAAATAAATCTTTTCACACGAGTGTAGGATTATTTGTAGTCAGGTAGTTAAAATATATGAGAGTTCTAAACAATGATCAAATTGCAGCAGATATAGAACATACCAAGACGACAGAGCTGATGCAGAAGGTAGCCTATGAAAATAAGAACAAAGCTCTTTGTAACTTTAGAGACTGTAGATACCCTTTTGCACCTTCTGGGCTGCTTATTTTATAATTATAGAAGGAAATGGCAGCACCAAAAATGCCAAAGTGACTGACCTAACTTTACCTGCTTTTATACCAATGTTGCAGCTCTCATGGGCGACAGCATATGAAGAAACAAATCATGAAAGATAGAAGGCATAGCTGAGACACATCCCAAATGGAGACACAGAAACTGAAATAGATGAGACGGGAGTTACATTACAAAGATGGATGACTTCAGCTGAGAACCTGAAGCTTATGAATGACAAGCTTTCCATTACACTGATGAAGGCATTTCCTTATAACAATGGGCACCCTTAATTTATTAAATGTTGTCAAAATACAAAAACATTTGTTATCAAGTGACCCTCATTACTCTATATTCAAGAATCGACAACAGACCCGGGAGACCTTGACATCATTAGCCTCATCGTCAGATCTCCCCCTCACTCTCTCTCTCTCTCTTGACAGACTCTGGAGACTCGAGTTGTCCACTTTTCCAGTCTTAGACAAACTCACTTACTATTTTGTATCACTGTACCTTTGTTACGGTCATATACATGTGTTTCGAGGCTGTACTACTGCAGGTTTATTTCTTTATGTTATTTTCGGCATTCTCTAGGAGATGCGCTTGCATTCACACATTGTATTCATACTTGCTGTATTCTTCAGTCCCATTGACCTACTTTTGTGGTCATTTGTTTGACATTAATATAATTAGCTTATCTTATTAAATATTGATTAGTAATTTCTGTTCCAAAGATTGCAAGACTATTAATTTAGGACTGCAATGTTACAAATTACAAATCCTCATCAAGAAGCATATTTGTTACTGGGATTGATAATTAGCACTGAAATACTAGAACCTAGGTGTTGAGTCTTATGGTGCCGTATAACACCTTTGTAATAAGGTTTAGTATACCGACTCAGTCTGACTGGAATGTTAAACTCATACATTTAGTGGAGCTATAAGCCTTAATATTTATAAGTCTGAGGCCCACATAAACATGTGTCCAATTTAGTGAGCTGTCTTTGGCGTGTGGACCTGCAAATCTAGAAGGTTCAGACTTGGAGATCTCTGTCCATCTAGGATATCAGGTTGGGGTTTTCCACTTGTAATCTGATAATGGATATTTTCCAGTAGTTGCTTAGTTCAGGATCCGTCTCCAATTCGCAGGATCCGTTTCCTCCTCTCCAGATCCGTTTCCTCTTCGCGGGATCCGTATTGTCAGCAAACAGAAACGTCGACGTGGCGGATCCGGATCTGAAACTCAGATCTGCGGATCCAGTGTTCAGACCAGACGGATCCGGTAACATAGCTTTATGTCCACGAAGCAATTACCTAGTATCTCCTTTGTAAAATTATTCTGTTTCATTTTTCTACTGCAGCACAAAGAGTAAGTATAGAGAAGTGCCCAGTATGAACAACAGCATGGTCACTGTTTTCTTGATACCAGAAACAATGTCCTTCCGTAAAAGCATCTCTTGGATAAATAGTTTGTGTAAACAATTTTTTTACCTGACGAATGATTCAAATTTGTTCAGTGTTAGATGTTCAAGCTTGTGAAGTTGACTTTATCAAATGTGGCTGCAGGCACTGTCAAAATCATTGACAGAAAATGAATTATTTTACCTCAGATCACAGTTTAAACTTCTTGAACCCAACAAAGACGGAAAGATTTCCCTGGAAAATTTCAGATTGGTAAGGTCCACTGACCTGATTATTATAATTTATTTAGTTTGCACACTTTCTATTCTATCTGTAATTAATTTATTGTTTGCTTTCATACATGGATTGCAATGCAATCTCTTTATTGAGTTTCAGATCAGACTCCTGAGTGTGATTGGGGCCTTTTACAATGGTTGATATGGTATTGTTAATCATATATACATTGCTTTTCTTTTGGTTGTATCAGGCTTTAATGAGGAATGCAACTGAGGCTATGAAGGAATCTAAGGTTCCGGATATTCTCAATACGGTATGTTGCAAGGATAAGCTTTTGGGCATTTCTATTTGCTAGATTGTTGTAGTATACTCTTGATCAATAATATATGTTACACCTTGATGCTTTAGTTCATCTCTAATTTTTTGTTGTTGCTGCTTATGTTTTTGTATTTCCTTGATAACTGGTAGGAGTATTTGTTACTGAATGTACACGTGTACAATGGCTAGAAATCTATATAAAGGTTCATCTCTTACTTAATGCCTAAATATTTTACTATTCCCTGTTTAATAGTATTTAAGTTAAAAGGCAGTGCTCTATCAAAACCCTTTGCATTCTAACATTGAACAAAATAGTAAAGGTCATTGAACAAATTGTTATATATGATAACTTCATCCTAAGTATCTTCCTGCTGAGACAATTCTAGAAATTATGCTAATGTAGATCAGCGGCTCCTCTCCTCCCCAACTGATGCAGTGGTTTGTAATGTTTTTAAGTGGGTTTGGCCAGATGACAAGGCTTTGATTAATCAAAAGAATTTGTTTGTGATCCCGTGTATTGAACTTCATAAGTGGAATCTGAGTAGTCAATATAATATTTGGAACAACCCAGTTTGAGAATGTTTTGATTAAACAGAATAAGTGGCATGGTATTGTGTCTGGGTTATATATGGGAACTTTCCAGTAGTTTGTGGATCAGAATGCCATTACTTCCATCTGGCTCATATAGACTGAGTCCTACATTGTTTTTGTTAGGATTTTTTTGTTGAAATATAAGTGTAGTATATAATCAAATGTTGTGCACTAGATTGA
>ML786106.1:339117-354326 GCA_009831015.1 Picea engelmannii
CGACTAAGAAAGAGTCAACCAACACTTCTCACCTATAGAGGATAGGTGGTAAAAATTGGTGACACCGTAAAATTCCCTGGGATTGGTATTCTCAAGTCCATCTTTTATTTTGATCCCAATAATGGAATCAAGGCTAAGTAAAGCAAAATGCTTTTGATCTGTAAACTACCGTGGATATTCCACTGGAACAATTCGCTTGAATAGATCTTATCATCTTACAAGTTTTTGCAATTTATTATTATGCACACAATGAACACAATATGTACCTTGGGAAAACCCAATATGGGAAAAACCCAACTAGAAGGCAAGGCCTATGCTCGACTCTTCTTCTTAGTTATGAAATTCAAATACAAAGAAAGGGAGACTCACTAGGTGATTGCCATGGACATTGTGGTCATTATGGCTTTTTTAGGCTCCTTTGCTTTTTTTTTTGTTTTGATCCAAAATCCCATTGCCATCTATTATGTAACAATAATATCAATACAATAAGATATTCCACCTCATATTTTACAAGTTAGCTTGAATAGATCTTACAAGTTTTTGCAATTTATTATTATGCACACAATGAACACAAGATGTACCTTGGGAAAACCCAATATGGGAAAAACCCAACTAGAAGGCAAGGCCTATGCTCGACTCTTTTCTTCTTAGTTATGAAATTCAAATACAAAGAACGGGGCACTCACTAGGTGGTTGCCATGGACATTGTGGCCATTATGGCTTTGTTAGGCTCCTTCGCTTTTTTTGTTTTGATCCAAAATCTCATTGCCATCCATTATGTAACAATAATAACAATACAATAAGAATGGAACCCCTTCCTTTCCTAGCGGCCCAATATTTAACATGTGTTGATAGTTGACTAGGGTTAGGGTTAAGGTTTTTGCATGCCTAAACTCCTAATTAATGTTAGGGTTTTGGTCCCTCTAGAATCTTCTTGAAAGTCCACATGTGAGTAATGTGAGCTGATGTGGCATCCACTCCGTATCATGGTGGTCAATAGAATAGGTCAACTTGTGGGAGGCATAACTTCTGCATACAATTCTGCATACTAACTTTGATTGAGGTGGTCTTCGTGTTGTTGGAAGGCTCTTGATGCATTGAACAAGTCGAGAGGTTACAATATTGACCCCAAAAACGATTGTTTAAGGCCTCAAATGGGCTCCAAAAGGTTTTGGACCCCAAAACACTGAAATGGGACCTGCCCCTAAAATGGGTCCAGGACGATGCTTTTTATTTCATTGAGGGCATCTCCTCCCTGAAAAAGAAAAAAAGCAAATGGCATAGTAACAGATAAGATTGCGGATAAACGTGGAATAATCAATCCCTCGTGAATATTTTTCATGCAGGTACCAAGATTGATATGAAAAATCCGTAGCCTAGAAATCTGAACAAAATCTTACTGTTTCATAGTGTTAAATGTTAAATGGTCATGTGGGAGAGGTCATATCCATTGGGGAACTTTGCTTCTTTGAATATAATCTCCCTTCCTCCTGTTTATTTTTCATGTGTGTGCCATGATTGATATGAAAAATCCATTTCCTAGAAATCTCTTAACAAAACCCTATTGTTATCATAATGTTAAAGGGTCATGTGGGAGAGGTCATATCCACTGGGGAACTTTGCTTTTTTGAACATAATCTCTCTCTCTCATGTATATCTTTCATGGGTAAACCATGAATGATACGGAAAAATCTATTTTCCAGACATCTCTTAACAAAACTCTATTGTTATCACAATGTTAAAAGGGTCATGTGGGATAGGTGATTTATCCATTGGAAAACTTTGCTGCTTTAAATGTTTCATCTTTCATGTAATTATTTTCATTTACATGTATTCTTGAGCATAACCTAGATATAGGACCGAGGTCAAATGATGTCATCAGTATTGCAGGATAATGATGTTAGGAGAGGATTTTGTTGATTTAATGATATGGAATGAAATAAAATAAAATTATATTAGTTTCCATGAATGCCAATGGGGCTCGGAAGAACAGCAATTAACAACAGCAATAAATTGTGCCTAGAGGACCTCCAAAAACGAGAAACCAAAACCTGAAACTTAGATTAAGAAAGAGCAGACAATAAGAAAGTCAGGGGGTGAGCCCAGAAGGGTAAACTCCAGATAGGAGTATAGTATATACAGGATGATATCCAAAATTTAATTTGGTTTCAATTTCTTTGTGATGAAACTTCTTACCTAGCAACAACCGAAATAAAGGTCAATAAGGCTATGATGGATAAAATTGATTTTTTTTTCACAGTTCTTTTGCAGTCCAAGGCCTTTTTTTGGGTCTCATTACTTGTGTTTTCAAGCAACTATGTCATTCAGTTTCACCTTCAGCTGAGCAGAAAGAAAAATATTGGGTTTGAAAAATTTCCTTCTATTGAACTTCCTACATACCTATATTCCTTCTTGTGTCTGATGAAATCAGGAATCATGGCAGCTAGTTTCTAGAATCTTAACATTTCGTGTCTTTCTTTCCTTTCTTAAATGTGTAATTGATTTCCAGCTTCTCTTCAGAGTGTTGAAAGAGAAGATTTCTGAATGAACTTGGTTAACATCTGTCATGTTTACAAATTACAATGAATTCTACAATTATTTCTTGGCGTGTTTCTTTTCTTCTCATGAATTTCAGTTAGGTTGGTTCTAAATTTCTAGGTGATTGGCAAACTTTCCAGATGGAACATCTTGCTTCAAGAAGAATGGACTTTGAAGAGTTCTGTGCTGCTGCAATCAGTATATATCAGCTGGAAGCCGTAGACCGGTGGGAGCAGATTGCAAGCACTGCATATGAATTCTTTGAACAGGAGGGCAATAAAGTTATTTCAGTTGAGGAACTAGCTCGGGTATATGCTACTAACCTGCAGCTAGAGTAGCAATTTTTGTACTATTTGAAAGAAATTGATCATGAAATTAGTTTATCCTCCAATCTTTGCAGGAAATGAACCTTGCACCTACTGCACATACGGTTCTGCATGATTGGATCAGAAGCACAGATGGGAAACTAAGTTTTCATGGGTTTACGAAGTTTCTTCATGGTGTAACAGTGCGTTCAAGTACCAGGCCTCAATAAATGCTGCACAGGTTTAATATTTGTCGTTTATTTAATGTCATTGTCGGGGAGCGCTTAGTTCTGTTAGCTAGCTGTATCTATCAGTAAATTTGGTGCGAGTCGAGCAATTCCGTTGAACTTTATCTTGAAGAGCAGCCATGATAGCTTCCTTGTAGACATCCTTCCAGGAGCTTTGTTTCATTGCACAGCCTCTACATGAAAGTTTGATCACCCTGGCAAGCTTTCTGGAATTGTCTTTTTTTCCGAATCATTCCTTCCAGTGTATCTACTGATGTATGTATAAGCCCGTTTTCCATGATTGTCCAAGAAAACTGTGCCAAAGAGGGGCATTGATGATTTTAGAAAATACTACAAATGCAATCAGATGGCTCAGATTCTTTCATTTTCCCCTGTGATGCCAGTTTTAAATGCTGATGCATGTTCATACCCAATGATCTGCTAGCAGAGCAGATTTCTTCATAGCACGTGAATTTGGGATAAAATTAATGATCTCTATATATGTCTCTAAGGTGAAGTGGGAATGCCGTGCTTCAGAATGTGGTCATTCCCCGAGTCATTGTTATATTTATTGTGCAGCTTATTTGTCTAGTTAGCTTGCCTTTTAGTTATAGTACTTGCCATCATTGGCAGTTTTCATAGTGCAACATTTTTTGCATGATAGCCTTGGTTGATGGATATTTATAACTGAAGACAGAACAATGTTATTTATGCTTGAGGGGAGAATCCTGTAAAAGGTATTTGATCATCCAGATTGGTGTAATGTTCTTGATGGGGATGCATAAAATGTATGCAATTTCTCTCTGCATCTGATGGTAAGTTGTTCTGTGCAAGTAAACTTTTTCTGCCCTGCGGTTCTTGTTTACATGTCTTTTGCTTGCTTTAAAATTTCAGTATTGTTGATATTACTGGAGACTTGGTGCTGGACTGTTAAAACTGAGATCATTGTTCAGGCGTCACAGTTATTAGACACATCTCACTTTTTTAGAAGAATATTATTTTCTAGCATTCTATTTATGCTCTTGGTTTTAACAATGATTTTTGACCTCTCCCCAATTTCTCTCTGCATCTGATGGTAAGTTGTTCTGTGCAAGTAAACTTTTTCTGCCCCGCGGTTTTTGTTTACATGTCTTTTGCTTGCGATAAAATCTCATTTTTGTTGATATTACTGGAGACTTGGTGCTGGACTGTTAAAACTGAGATCATTGTTCAGGCATCACAGTTATTAGACATGTCTGACTTTTTAAGAGGAATATTATTTTCTAGCATTCTATTTATGCTCTTGGTTTTAACAATGATTTCTACCCCCACACACATATTTCAAATATGCTGGTCTCCAATGCAAGTTAATATGCCATTTTGTTGGGTGTCCCCCAATTACAAATGGAGCTCCTTATTCACTCGATTCCTGAAGAAGGCCGCTGTTCCTTCCAGCTGGGCGAACAAGAAGTAAAGTTGCCAAAGAATTTTTCATTGCCTTTCGCTAAGATTCCAAAAGGAATAACTTGCAGGAATGTAGCGGTTCTATTCATTCGGAAAGACTAGCGAAGCAACTGCTTTACATGACAGGTGAAACAAGGAGCGCATAATTCTGTAATGATTAATTCTGGCTCACAAATGTTGATTATTCAAATATTATTAGAATGGGTTATCTACTAGGCCGCGTTTTATGCATATATTGGAACCACAAAATACACCAATGTTATCGGAAAATTAGAGAACATTTTTGATTTCTATTGCTTAGCATTGGCTCCATCCATTCCGATCTTTTAATAAGTCTAGTATAGAAATTGTAATTGAAGAATCTACCCATATACATATATGGGGAGCAGCATCTGTCGTTATTTTGAATGACTGCCATGGTGGATGTTTCTATCGAATGTGTCACATGCAGTGGTGATAATTCGTGATTCTGGTGTGATAGTTATTAAGATTATGTAACCTATACTTTTATATTAAATCTACTCTCTCATAAGTGTCATTGCATTAAGAGTGACATGCCTTTGCTTCCATCGTGCAAGACTTGTAAAGTAATTCCAATATAAGCCTTCGGTAACAGCACAGATACCATGATAATATGCTGTTTGTGTCTAATAATTTCTGTTGTATCTAAATTATTTCATCTTTACAGTTTAATAGCTGATAAATGATTTTATCATTCTTCTTAAGCAAGCCAATGTGTCATTTACCTCTGGTAACTGTTACAGCATACACAGTTACTGTCCTCGTAGTTTGTATAAGCATCAATATGCTTAGAATAAATTGAGCAATCCAATATATTGAACAGGTCTGTGAGCTGTAAATATGTATTTTCTAAAATGTTATTGGCAGCTCACATCTGAGCTGGAAAATACATATTTGCAGTTCCCCAAAACTTATTCTTCTAAAACGAATTCTCTGTCCCTCGTATTGGCAGGTTCATATGTGTGTATCTGTACCTGAATTTCAGATATTTTACCATTATTAGGGTTAGAGAAGTAAATAGGGACTTTGTGTTCATATAAAAGGTGTTTATGGTTGCTGGATTTTAGGTTTAGACAACCATTTCTTGATTAGGCTTCACTAGTGAAGAGATTGTGTTTTCATTCCACATGATGCAAAGTACGAAAAAAATAGAAAGAGTGCTTTGTAGCATAAGCAGCAAATATAACCAATTGGGAAATTTGGATAGCATACATTTCTTCTTGTAATGTCTTTTTTCGGTTTTTAATGTATTTTTAAACTACTTTGGTGATGCATGTAGCTTTTGCTGATTGGAATAACAGCTTTTGGAATAGGGTATTTCTGCACATTAGTGATTAAGTTGTATATGTAATTGGAGAGTGTTCAAACATGAGAAGAGTACAAGAAAATTATAGTAGAATCTGTCATTTTCGATGATCAACAGGAAGAGCTGACATGACGGTCCTTTAAAAATCTACTAAATCAAGATTGGATGTAAAACCGTGGAAGTTCTGGATTAGTTCGAGAAGTTTGTTAATCACTTACTTTTTACAACATTGTCATTTTAATTATGGAAACAAGATCTGTAACGCAAAACAAGTGTCTTGAATGCTTATTGCGGCATGCGTTTTGTTACATGTTCTGTTAGAAATTAAATTGCTTTAACTATACTGATGCTCTTCAGTTGGCTTGGAAAGCCTCGATAAAGTTCAGTGTTGGAGGCCCTATTGGACAACAGGGCTTTATAAAAAGCTTAGTTACCTAACAATCACGTCAATGCTTCAGAAAACAGGATTCCAATGATTGTTTGGGGCCTTTTATTTTGACATGTAAGACATTTTTTCGTCGCAAGCAATTTCTCCATCTAGGTCGTTTGCATTGGAAAGACAAGTTACTTATAAGGTGTGTCCACTTGATATTTATAAGTGGCTCGCACAAATGTTGCACTAGCAACATCAGAAAATGCTTTCAATACAATATTCGTACCTATTATATTAGTTAGTGGCAATTATTCAATAAATTTTTTTGACTTATTATTTGCGTTAGTGATAATGATTCAATTTATTTTTTTGGACATTTGGGCAACACTTCATGGCTCTATGTTGGTTCCCCAACATACTTGACATAAAACACATACGAGGTATTTAATGTTTTATAATTATTACATGACTTTATTAATACATCATTAATAGCGTGCTCTCTCTATATCATAAAAGGTTGTGCAAATTGTATCGTTGGAAATTTACAAAAGGTAGGGTCGACCTAAAGACGATACCCTAGAATCTTCTAGTTCCAAATTCCCATGCAAAAAATAGGAAGAAAAGTTATTTAAAAACACTTGTGTGGAACCATAGGTATATTGCCGTAAGCACTATCCAAATACAAACACAAAATGACAGCATCTACGAGAAACAAGCAAATAAAATTTACCTGAACCCAGAGAAGGCATCCACCTCTAGGGCTACAATTGCATTGGGTCTTCAAAATCTATAGCCTCAACAACAAAGCCCACTGAATGTGTAGGTGGGGTTCCAACAACTTGGTTAAGTAACTGGTAACAAAAAATGTGACTGGTCTAATGTAAATAGAGGATTTAAGAACAAAATAAAAAAAGTTCTGAGATTATTACTATACCATTATAGAGGGTCTAAAAAGTGACTGGTCTAATGTAATATACCAAATACTACACGAGGCATATAATGTTGTCTATAGGTTATATAGTATGCAAAATAAGGAATTACCAGACATCATATATCAACAGCTAGCAGGGATTATTGTGCTGGAGTTACCCTTTTTCTATTCGTGAGTTTTAGCTACACAAAAGATATGTAATTACAAATCCTCTACATTAGATTAGTCGCTTTTTTTCGGTTTGACAAGTTCTATCAAATTACTATTTTCTATTTACTATTACTATACCAGTATAGAGCGTCCCAAAACTATACCATTATTACAAAATTCTGAGATTAAATACAATATTGTGTATGCATATAGTTCAATACAGAACATTAATGTGGTTAAGTACACGGTGTAGGCATTTTTAGATTAAGTCTCGTGAGAGTTCATTGAAGTCGCTTTGTGACGAGAGGATCAATAGGAGCAGTAATGCAGAAGCAGGTTGCATTTTAATCAGCAACAAAAGCAATAATGCATAAACAGGTTACATTTTAATCTGCAACAAAAGAACTCCTATCACGTTATTCCTTGGTCTTTATCTCTACGTCCAATGGGCACAAATAAAAAGAAACACCCTATGGATATTTAGAAAGATAATTATTAAAAGTAAGAGCCTATCTTTGATGGGGATGCAATCTCAGAACTCCAAAACCGTTTAAAAAACATGAAGTTTAAAATCACAACAGATAACCTGATAGGAAAAGGATCTTTGTGTTGATAACACTACAACAATTCGAATAGTTTCAAGGAAATGTAATTGTCTTAGCATAAGTTTTGGATATACCTTGAACAAAAGTATTTGTTGGAGCGTTAATATGGGAGGAAACTTAGTTTTATGAATTAAGTAATTAAAGTTGACAGATTTTTGTATATAGACGGGAAAGAAAGTTTAAAGAAATTTTGAAATATGTTCATTTTTCTATGGAATACAAATTGTATATTTCATTTGAGTTGAAAGAAAATGCATTTTGTAGATGCATGCAACATTGAGAGAGTCAATATTATGCTAATCTCTATGCAAAGACAAATATCCAAAACACAAAAGTGACCAGTGCCATGTTAGCGGAGGATATGTTGTTACATATATTCTACATGGTGAAAAACTCAAGTAATAGAAAAGTAACTTTGCACTGTATTTCCTGCTATCTGTCCATATATAATTCCTTTTTTCTGCGTACGATATCACTTGTAAACGATGTTTTATGCATCCTGTAGTATCTGTGCCTTGCTTACAGTCTCAAAATTAGACATAAAACTTGCCAAATAAAAAAAGTGACTGGTCTAATGTAAATAGAGGATTCATATCTTTTGTGTAGCTAAAACTCGGGAATAGAAAAAAGGGTAACTCCAGCACAGTAATCCCTGCTAGCTGTTGATATATGAAGTCTGGTAATTCCTTATTTTGCATACTGTATAACCTATAGACAACATTATATGGGTCATGTAGTATTTGTGCCTTGCTAACAGCCTCAAAATTAGACATAAAACTTGTCAAAATCTATCATAGTTTACTGTCATTTGTGGTCTGGTTGGTGGAATTTTCAGATGAAGGCGGTAGAGTGGTGTTCCTTGAGGATATCACCATTCTTGATTTCCCTCAAGATCCCTGTACTAGGAGCCAATGGTAGCCCCTCGTACAGTTGTTTACTTGTTAAATTCTCCTCTTTAAACATGTAATGTAAACTAATTAAACACAGGTAAGGATGATTTAACTTTTTCATATATTGCTTTGAGTACCAGATTTACCATTCTGTTTTTCCATCTATCCAATTTATGACAAGCATCGAGTCACCAAAACATTGTAAATGGGATATTCCTTGTAGAGTATCCTAATTTAGGATAAGTTTTAGAGATAGAAGCTTTGAAAAGTTGTTTGACCCTTGCTTGAAACTAGCTTTGAATTCGATGCTATGTGAATCATTTAGAAATAGAATATCCCCAGCTCCACTGTTTTGAGGATTTTTTCATTGGGTTAAAGTACCTTCAAACTTTAGTTTTGTCAATAGGAACATGGGTCAAACTTTAGTTTTGTCAATAGGAACATGGGTCAGTTGTCTTTGAGAATTGGCTTCTGAAGTATATTTGAAACTTGAGAATGTCGTTTTTGCTTGGGAGGCATATTGGAGGGGAGGTATATGCCTATCCTTGAAAACTCCTATGTCCCTAGCTAGCCGAAGGACTCGTGCGACAATTAAGGGGAGCTTTTGTAAGCTATAAACTTGGGCCTTTGGATCCATTTCCTGAGACATTCAACCACTTTACCTCCTTGCCAGTTGTCATTTACTCTTACCATAGAGTCCATTTTACTCCATACTTCTTTAGTGTAAACACAAGATATTAATAAATGGTCTATATTTTCTTCCTCTGATTTACATAGAATATATCTACTTGGTCCATTCCTATTCCTTTTATGGTACTTCCCACGTAAGGGCTCTGCTCCAAATTGCCAATCACATGAATACTTCAGTTTCAATAGAGATTTGTTTTTTCATAACATCTTCCACCACTACTAAGGTTCCTTTGGTCTGTCCGATAAGTACATAGCTTTGTATCCTAGTTTTGGAGTGCAAACCCCAAGCATTGGGTTTTTGGACCAAAGGAGTTCTTCTGTTTCTTTAATTTGCACATGGACGTGTTTTAGTTTGTCAATACAAGCTTTCCATTCCTCTTCACGCCCTTCTAGGCCTATTTACTATGCCTTCTTCCAATCTTCCTGCCATATGGATGAGGTCTTTGGGGATGTTGCTTGAGCCAGATTATAAATTCCTTTTCTATGGAGTTTATCACAACTTCTGAAAGCTTGAAGTCAACATCACTGCCCACCCAAGAATCCATCCCTATTCTAACCTTCAACCTATTTCTAACCCTCTAAACTAGTCAATTCTCTATCAATCGAAAGGCCTATACTATTGCCTTCCATACGATAGAGGTATTGTTGGATGATTTGTTAGAACTTTTAATCCATTATTCTCTAGTATTAGGCACTATATATTGCCATAAAAGAATTTGGTTTCAAAGTCCACTTTTCTCATATTAAATTCTTCCTATGCAAGTCAAATTTGGGAAACACAAGGATAAAAGAACCCAATACCCTAACAAATGTTAAGAAAGCTGGACACTGAAAAACGAAGCTACAAGGAAAAGGGATTTAAGAATTAAGTGAGTTAATAAGTGGAGAAATTCAACCTTCATAACCCTTAGTTATCCTTCTTAATACTTGGTTAACAAATGAGCACTACCCCTTTTTCTAGTTTTGGTTAGTGCATTAACTTGCACCTATGCTTGGATAATGCCAACCCTATTTGACATATGCTAGATGGAGGAAGCCCTGTGTTGAACAACAATTCACCAAAGATGGATATGAATATGTGCCATAAATATTTGTGCTATGACATTTAATTTATTTAAGAAATTGAGTTTTGCATATCATGTGCACTATTATAATTGCCCTGTAATTATCATACCAATTTGCATTGCATTTAAATAATAAATGCAATCAAGGATCCTGAGTTGGATGACATTTGGACTTTAATTAGATTTTGTCAAACTTTAGTTATTGCTTAGGGAGATACATGTTGGATTATATGATGTTTCGAGGACAAAATGATTATGTACTTGCTTGATCTAATAGACAAAGGAGAGAAGCTGCATACGAGATTTGATGGAAGACGACTAGAAAGAATTCATTAACAATTAAGGGATGAAGATAGTAGTCTCATTGGTAGAAGAGATAGTGGGCATCTAGATCCAATGAGATAGTAGGAGTCATAGTTGAGTGCATAACAATAAGTTGTATTAGAGGAGCACAATGAAGTCACACAAGAGGCACATAGTAGTTTAGAAACATCTTTTCATAGAATGAAGGTTAAAGAGCTAGAAGAGATCATAATGCCATTTTTAAATTTGGGTTTAAGAGATGATCCTATGCGTGTTTAAGATGATAAAATTATAATTAGCTTTAGAGTAGTGAGCGAAACCTCCCCACCACTCTCACTCCCCCTATGCACCTACACCCCTATATTAGAGAGAGATCCTATTTTGTTTTTTGTTGATTGTAATCTCATAGAGTTGAGAGGTGGAGCAAATTTATGAGTAAAAGGAGTTGGAGGAATTACAATTCTTGAACCAAAAAGCTTGAAATTTGTACATACAACAAACATTGGTTCATCTTAGATGTAATCCTCAATTAGGTTTCCAATGTATAGTAAGGTGAGAAATATGTCCATTGGTTCACTTGCGAGGCTATATGGATAGTAACGAGTGTAAATCTCTATAAAACACAAGAATTTATGAAGAAGTTCCAAAAACCAAATTAAGAGCAACGTTTTTTAAATTGAAAAAAACTGAAATGTCGACAAACATGTATGGGATTATAAACAAACATTATAAAAATTCGATGAGCATGTATGGGATTATAAGCAAAAAATGATTGGAGGACTCACAAACCATATACTTGGGCTTGTGTAATTTCAAAATCATAGTGCTAATTTGTCCATCCATTCAAGAAATTACTAAGATGAAGAATGGTGGAGAATGCATGTGGTGTACAATATGTAGAATGGATAACCACCATAGAAAGGATATCCAATTCTAGTGGGGCACAACACTGGCACATCTTCATCTTATCCCTTTCCAAGATGAGGTAAGGTAGAATAGTGTTAATTTGGTAGAGTATATTCACTTGATCCAATCATTACCCTATGATCCAAACATATAAAAGCTAATCAAACACTCTATGGTGTAAGCTATATAAATCTTTTGGTCATAATGTGGAATTCTAGACATCTTTAAAAACATTATGTGACCATCTAACAAAATATTTTTTATTTGTTTTTAGCTCAATTGAAATGAGCACATGTAGAGTAAGAGGAGGAAGAGGTTGTTGTGGTGGTGTAGGTCAAATTTCTTGTTACAACTATCGGAAAACTAGGCACATTACTGGGAATTTGAGACCTACCTAAGCCAAGATGTTGATATTACAATAATATTTATCATTTGACAAAAGATTGCCCACCATTGATGAAGAAGATGGAGGTGAAGTAAAGATGCACCATAGCCATGGACATTTGCAAACCAAATGACATGAATGAAATAAACTCTTTCCATGAATGTCGTCACATAAAGGAACCAAAATTGGTGAATATGTAGATACAATCTTAGCTAGTAATTAAAAATAATGCAACATGCTACACTCGAATTTATTGTAGTGAAACACAATTTTTTGTTGTTGCAAGGATTGAAGCTATGAGGAGTGTGATGAACTAGTGATATAAAATTTGAGCATAGAAGATACTAGAGCAAATGCAGTTGAAGAAGTGTTGACCATCCATCATGTAATTTTCAACATTTTGAACAATATAAAATTGTCGAATAATCTTTTGGAGTTCATGGAAAAGTAAATAACTATGATGGGTGATGAAATAGATATACATGGCCCCTCGTTAAGTGATTTGAAAAGGATCACTATACAATTTTTCATTTGTTTTGGTACTTTAAGAGTGACAAATTGCAACTGTGGATTTATAGGGCCTATTTTAGGGGTAGATCCTATTTTGATGATCTAGGGTCTTAAAACTTTCACAATCCATTTTGGGCATTAAACAAGTGTTTTTGGGGTCAAAACTTTGAAAATAAAGTTCTCAACCCTCTAAAACTATTAAACTCGTCGAGGGTTTTCTAATAGTCAAAAGATCACAAAAGAGTTCGTATGAGGAAGTTATGCCTCCCACAAGTTGACCAATGCTTTGATGACCATAGGGACAAGTGGATGCCATGTCAACTCCCATCACTCACACTTGTAGAGCTAGTCACTAGTGGACTTTTAGGAAGATTCTAAAGGGTCCAAAACCCAAACCCAAATGAAGAGTTGACATTGTTAGAATATAAGGTTTACATGTGTAATAAAGTCATCATAGTGACTTAAGCTAATGTATAATTCTTTTGTGATTATTAATATTTAGGGTTTTTGACAAATAAAACCTCTTGAACTCTATATAAGAGAGTTGAACCTCATTGTAATTGTGTGAAGTCTTTTCTTAATATAATATAGTCTTATTGTATGTATCTTTGTCTCAATCATATCTAGGGTTTCAACATTTAGTGATATAGCTCATCTTTATAACATAGTATTAGAGCATGTTCATTATTTGACCTAGCTAGACATTGAGTTGTGAAAGGTGAAGAGCTAGTTCAATGGAAGAGTAGTATGGATTGGAGATGAGCCACCATTGCTAGTCACCACGAATTAGGAATCAACCCATTAAAGAAGCTTAGGCTTGAAATCAAGCCAAGCTACCATTTATCGTATTTGATGTAGTCAGTTTTGGTGAATAGAAGCTAGCCACCATTTGCATAGAAGGGAGTTGCAATGGATTTCCTTTCTCCTCGATACGCGAAGGGGACTATAGTCACCTTTTTAGAGAAATGCATGTTCATATATGAAGGAGACTAAGAACACTATATGATCACTAAAAGCTGCAATACTTGTTCATTTCCAAGGGAACCACCATACCTTTATGAATCCCACGAGTCGTGAGCCTATAGAAGCTTTCAATTGAAGCGAAAGAACCTTATGAAATCACCAGTTGCCAAATTGTACAACTACCGCTGTATAGGTATTTACAAAGGTAAATTGTTTGTAGTCTTTGGATCATTGTTGGTGCAGACCTATTGCAGTGTTAAAGGAAAGTAACCACCATAAGAGAGTTTACTTTTAAAATTTTCCCTAATCTCGATTTGGCTATACGCTCCATTACATAAGTTTTCATTAACATGCAATCAACTAAGGGAAATCTGACAGTCAACAACCATTTTTATTGAGCTTTTGGTTTCAATTTTTTTTTGGAATTATGAACAACTATATGAAAGGATCACGGATAGGATTGGTGGACATGGTCATTACCTTCTCGACATACAATCAGACTGCAATGCCTTCAACTCAATATTTAGTACTTAGGATTTTTGTTTTGTTAAGCTTCCTTGTGAAAGAAGCTATCAAAGGAAAGATCAAAGAATTAGCAAATGTAGCCATTGTTGGAGATCCACCGAATATTAATAGTGATGATGATCCCATTGAAGAATTGACATCATTTTCATTTTAAGGTGCCCACACTTTGAAGACATGGGGCGATGTAGTAGAGTATAGATAGATGTTCAATAGTTCATGATGCTTGTAGATCATAGTAACTATATCTCATTGGGGTTACGAGACATGCATGTGGGGATTGTTGTTCTATAGTTCATGGGAGATCTATGATTTGGAATTCTAGTATCATACCTTTTTGAGGGTTATGAGGCATTTCATGTGAAAATGGTATCAAATGATGCTAGGAATTTGGATTACAATTGGGAGGCTATACCTTTTGGAGGAATCAGAGCAACTTGAAGGAGCCTTCTTACTAGCTCAAAAGCCATTTTCAAAGAAAAATTTTCGAAGAATGTTTGATTCTATTGTTTTGATTTTCAATAAATGTGTTTGGAGTTATAGTTAGAGTTTGTTTGCTTGCAATGATTTTTGTTTTTAGTACTATAAGCATTAAGAGAGGGTGTTAGTGTTAGAATATATAAGATGGTGTGCTTGTTTTACCATTGACGATACCCTCGTCACCCAACCACAGGTCGAAGCCTCCCTTCGAGCACCTTAACCTTGACCTGAGAATTCCTCCGGAAGAAAACCCTAGGCTAGATAGCCAAACAAAGAGTAGCACATCAATCCCCAAGGATAGCGCATCACAAAAGACTGATCAAATGTTCCAAACCCTAGCCAAGAGATATCCAAGCCAATACTGAAACTAGATGCTGCTGCAGCTGCAGCTGCAACCCTCCTCCAAACCTGCGCACCAAACTGCAATTGCAGTGCGCACCAACTGGGAAACTGGAATTCTGAGATGCTGTCAAATGAGAACTGGCGCCCTGTATTTATAGTAATCCTGCCAGTTTGCTGGGGCCGACTTCTCCTTCTGGGTATGTGTCTGTTCAGTATATTATTATTAATTCTGGCCGACTTCTTCTCTTGGAGGCT
>ML786106.1:358979-371190 GCA_009831015.1 Picea engelmannii
TTCTCTTGGAGGCTAATAGCCTAATATAAATTATCTTCTTGAGCCGACAAGGCTTCTAGGGTTATTAGCCAATTCATTAGGGTTTCTCTTGCTTCCCAGAGTCTTCTATTCTCGTCAGGTTCACATGTAGAGGTAAATACCTCTCGCAGCTACCATAATATTAACAGTTAGAATATAATAATTTCTTATTTAATAAAGTCATTGTATTGACTTAAGCTAATTGATATATTTTTTTAGTTATTATTCGCGTTTAGAGTTTTGAACAACTAAGACCTCTCAAACTCTATATAAGAGAGGTGAATATCATTGTAATAGTGTAAAGTATTTTATTAGTATAATATTGTGATACTGAGTGTATCTACATCTCAACCCTATCTATAGAGCATGTAAAAACTCTAACCAAAACTTAGACAACTATCAATGCATGCTAAATATTGAGCCCCCAAGGAAATGAAGGGGTTCCGTTCCTATTGTATTGATTTGCTATTCTATAGATGAGTAGATCAAAATAGTGTGATATTATGCATAGAACAAAGGACGTAGAAGACCCTATAACATCCACTTGGGACACATTGTTTATTGCAAGTCAATAAGTTCTTTCTTTGTATTTGAAATTATATTTAAAAAGAAAAAAATTAAAACATAGTCGTCACCTTCTAGATTGGTTTTCTTAGTATACATCTCTGATATGCAGTACCCTACTTACTATTACAATTTCCAGATCCACTCGTAATTCCCACTCTAACTAAATAACAAGACCAAAATACTTTAATTAAGAAAGCAATGTCCAACCATGGTAAAAAAAAGCAACTGGAATGAAACTAAGCATATTGGTATGATCGAAAAGCGTAACTTTAAGAGGCAACAAGGTCCTGGTCAACCCATCTAACGAACTAAGTAATCCGTTAATAACCTTTAACATAGGTAGGATGATTTGCAACAGATGGGAATAATGAAAGGATGATTTGCAACAGATGGGAATAATGAAAGAATGTTGTCCCCCCCAAAAAAATTGAATTTCAGCAAATGGGCAAAGTAAGTAATCGGTTAATAACCTTTAACATAGTTTGGATGATTTCTAGCAGATGGGAATAATGAAAGAATGCTGCCCCCCATTCCCCCCCCAAAAAAAATTTGAATTTCAGCATATGGGCATTGTTAAAACATATTCACAAATAAAGAAGAACTACTTTCAGCAGCCGGGCAATGTGAAAATACGGTGATCCAGAGAGGGGAACACAAAAATGTACACAAGCCAAATAAACTCCACAGTACGCACAAAATACAGAGATCAATGTTAGATCGATGTTATTAATTCAAACTGAACACATTATGTATAGGCGGACATTTGAGGGACAATTGCAGACAGTTACAGACAGTTGCAGACAGTTACAGTTAGATAACTGCTGGATTAGTTAACATCCCCCCCTTAATCCGAAGGGACATTTGTCATCCCAAGTATCATTCGAAAATTTTCAAATTTCTCTCGACCCAAAGCTTTAGTAAAGATGTCTGCAATTTTCTCTGAAGTGGAACAATGATTGATATGTATGGTTTTGGCCGCAACATGATGTCGAATCAAATGATATTTGGTGTTGATATGTTTAGTTCGATCATGGAATTTAGGATTTTTGGCCAATTGTATTGCAGAAGTGTTGTCAACAAAGAGAGGCATCGAAGTCATTTGTTTCTCCTGCAAGTCTTCAAGAATTTTTCGAAGCCAAATGATTTCTTTTGTGGCTTGAGTTGCTGCAACGTATTCGGCTTCAGTTGTAGAATCAACAGGAACTGATTGCTTTCGTGATCTCCAAGGGATGGCTGCTGATCCAAGATTCATCAAATAACCTGAAGTAGACACCCCATGCTCTTTATCTCTGTCAAAGTCCAAATCTGAATAACCAATGAGATGGAAGTATGAAACTTTAGAATATTTGATGCCATATGATTGAGTGCCTTTTAAATATTTGAGCACTCGTTTTGCTGCTGTCCAATGACCTTCACAGGGCTGATGCATAAACCCGGAAAGTATTCCTACAACAAAAGTTATGTCAGGACGAGTAGTAGTAAGATAAATTAAACTTCCAACAAGCTGTCTGTACTTTTTTGGATCTTCAAATGCACTACCTTCATTTGAAGTAAGCTTTATATTCTGCTCCATTGGAGTAGAAACAAGATTACAATCCTTCATCTCAAATTTGCTCAATAGTTCTCCAATATATTTCTTCTGAGAAATAAAAATGTGCTTCAGTTTTTGATCTACTTCGATCCCTAGATAATAATGTAGTAATCCCAAATCTGTCATATAAAAAACCTTCTGCAACTCCTTTTTAATAGATGCTATATAATCATCATTATTTCCTGTGATAAGCAAATCATCTACATAGACAACTAGATATACAACCGATCTTCCAACTTTCTTAAAAAATAAAGTTGCATCATCTAGATTGAAATGATTATAATTCAACTTGAGAAGATGTTCAGTTAACTTTTCATACCAAGCACAAGGTGCTTGTTTTAAACCATACAATAATTTTATCAATTTGCATACTTTATGTTCTTTTCCTTTAACAGAAAAACCCTCTGGCTGCAACATATAAACATCTTCTTTTAAATCTCCATTTAAGAAGGCAGTTTTTACATCCATGTGTTGTATTTTTCATCATTTTTGAGCTGCAAGAGAAAATAAGGTTCTAATAGTGCCCCATTTCGCTGTAGGAGCAAATGTTTCTGTATAATCAATACTTTCTTTTTGTGCATACTCCTTTGCTACAAGTCTTGCTTTGTGCTTATCAAGAGAACCATCGACTTTATATTTACTTTTATAAATCCACTTACTACCAATTGGTTTGATGCCAATAGGAGGATCCACCAACCTCCAAGTGCCATTTTTAATAAGAGCATCATACTCTTTTTGCATTGCAGCTTTCCATTCATTACAACTAGTGGCTTCTTCAAAAGTAGTTGGTTCATTAATAACATACAAGTTTAACTCAAATTCACCATACCTTTTTGGCATTGTCTCTGTTCGTGTTGATCTACGTACTGATTGCTGCAATGTTTGCACAGTTTCAAGAGTGTTTGAAATAGGTTCTTCAAGACCATTATTATCCTCCAATTTTTCCTTAGTAGGAACATTATTATCAACCAATTGTTCTTCTATAGAAACATTATTATCATCAAAAACATTGCTATCAACTAATTTTTCTTCATTCTTTGATGTGGTCTCATTCTCTGGTGTTGTTGAAGGAAAATCCACAGACTGGTCTAGAATATGAATCCCCCCTTCAGGATGTGGGAGATCATTATCCCATTCATAATAAAACTTCTTGGAAGAGAATCTATTCAAATGATTGAGTTGCCTATCAATAGTAGAAGCATCTTTAGCAAATTCGAGAAAAAACAACATCTCTTGAAACAACAAATTTCTTGTTTTCCTCATCATACAATCGATAAGCTCTAGGGGTATTAGAATACCCCAAGAAAAGACATTTGTGAATTCTTGCACCCAATTTGTCGCATTGTTGTTTAGGAATTAAAGCATAACATGGAAAACTAAAAACTCTGAAATGTTGAACAACAGGAAGACGATTATACCACAATTCATAAGGGGACTTATTATTGATGGCAGTAGAAGGACAACGATTGTGAATATAAATGGCACAAAGTACTGCTTCTCCCCAAAACATCAACCTGACATTCTGAAAAAACATCATTGACCTTACCATATTAATCAAAGTTCTATTCATGCGCTCTGCTACACCGTTCTGTTGTGGAGTATAAGGAATGATGGTCTGATGTTTAATACCATTATTTTGTAAGTACTTTTCAAATTCATTAGAGGTGTATTCACCACCGTTATTTGATCGCAGAGTGCCAATATTAAGTTGAGTTTCATTTGTAATCCATAAATGAAAATTCTTAAAAGTTGCAAAAACTTGAGATTTCTCTTTCAACAAATAAACCCAACACATCCTCGTGTAGTCATCAATAAAAGTCAGCAGATATTTATTACCATTTGCAGATTGAATAGGCATGGGCCCACATAAATCATAATGTATGAGACCTAACTTCTTGGAAGCTCGGGAAGTAGATCCATAAAAAAGTTGTTTACAATGCTTGCCTAAAATATATGCATTACATGGAGAAAGCTTTCTTGGAATAGTAGGAAGCCCTTGAATACCTTGCCGTTTCATAATCCAGATACTATCATAATTAATATGACCAAAACGAGCTGCCACAACAAGCTGGAAGACAAAGTATCACTATGCTGAGCCAAAAGAGCCGAATTAGATTGAAAAGAGGACGTCCCTTTAAGTTTTAAAGGTTTGTCTTCTTCAACACCGGTCATAACAATCACCTGATCAGATGCTTTTCTTATTTCAATTATACCATCAAACATATGTATAGAATGTCCTCGCTGCCTGATATGTATGAGAGACATCATATTTCTTTTTAATTGAGGAATGTAAAGAACATCATGCAAAATATAACCAACAAGTCCTGGTAGGCGAAGTCGAATAGATCCAATTCCTGAAGGCTTTGACTGGGACTTATCGACAAAATAAACTATTCCATCAATGTGATTACTGAATGTTTCAAAAAAATCTCTTCTGAAGGTCATATAGCAAGTGGCTCCAGTGTCTAAAATCCACGTGTCTTCCCAAGAAGCAAAAGAAGTGCTAAAAACTTCATTTATACTAAGATTACAATGTGCAACAATATAGTTGGCAGATTCAGGTGGTTTTCCTTTATCTGGAGGTTGTTGCTCTTTATTCTTACTAATCCTATCCCAAGGAGTGCGACAATGAGAAGAGGTATGACCCAGTTTACCACACCTATAACACTTAAGAGATTATTTATCATTCTGAAAATGTTTTTGTTGTCTATCATCTTGTTGTCTGTCTCCTTGATGATAATGACCCCCCCTGCCTCTAAATGGTCTCCTACCACAACCTCTGTGACTATTGTCAAATCTAGCAGACTCTCCTCTAGGTTTTTGCTCTTTTTGTGCAAGACACAAAGTCTCAACTGTCGAAGTGGAAAAATATTCCTTCTTCCCAAAAGCTTTCTCTCTTTCAACAATTTTGTCTACAAGTTTTCAAAAGTCATGGCTTTCATCTGTCCACTAGCTTGAAGAGACTCTTAGTAGTGCGAATAGGTAGGATATAGGGCTTTAATAAATGCTGTGAGTTGTAAATCAACTTTGACACCAGTTGAGTCAATATCATGAAAAAGAGCATTAATTTCGGAAGCTAACTTCATGGGATTATTATCTTTCAGTTTCAGATTAAACAACTTCATCAACAATTGTATAATTTCCAGCTCTGAATGGGAGTCATAAAGATTTTTTAATTTCTCTAATGCTTTAAAGAATATGTCTGCTTACCTCTTTAGTGATTGAGGCAGAAATTAAAGCATGTGCCTTTTTATCTTTACTCTTCCAAATTACAAGTTGTCTGGCCTATAGGTTGCTCTAGGTCATTGTCATCCTTGCCTTCACAAATTTCCTTCCATAAATCATTAAAAATAAGAGTATTTTTTATTTTTCAAAACCATTCTTAGTAATTTTCTTGTCCGAAGAGCACTACTCCCACAATTGATACTAATGAATGCATTGTAAACTAATCTCTGTAAATGAAATTCCATTTGCACAAGAAAAAGAAAATAAATTCTCATAACACCTTCGACCTTGACTGCTCTGTAGGCTGCTCACAGCTGCTCCCGTACACAAACCCAGTCACTGGACGCTGGAGGGCCTTCGCTCAATCCGAAGACGCCCAGAATGTGTCAAGACAATCTAAGGTTTCTTCCACTGTACTTGGTTCGTGTAACTTGTCGTTATCACTTGAAAATGTCCCTTGGAAAACTGTTACCAAAAATAAAAAAAAATCCTAATTATATTTTTCAAAAAAATCGGTATTCTCGGGGTATGGACTAGATTATAAAGAGGAATTGCTTTCTGCGTGAAAATTTATCACTGTTAGAGGAATTGGTTACTGCATGGAAATTTATCACTGTTAGAGGAATTGCTTAACGTGTAGTTTGTTGAGTTCTTTCTGTATTTGGGGAAATAGGCTCAAGCTATGTTCATGATCACCGGTGGAAGTCCAAGTGTTGTAAGAGTTGAACCAATCGTCCCTGCTCCATATTCACATTTTGTTTCTCATTTTGTAACATCAAAGTCACATTGCTACTACGTTATTTTATTGTTGTAGCTACTTTTTATATTTTAAGTTCATTTCAGTATTGGAGGGCTATGCTTATAATATTACGATAATAGACTGAGTATCTTTCTATATGGGCATCTTTTTATATTTAAATATTTTAAGTATTGGAGGGCTATGCTTATAATATTACGATAATAGAGTGAGTATCTTTCTATTTGGGCATCTTTTTATATTTAAATAAGAGTGTAGGAATCTCTATATGTACTTAACTAATTTATGTAGTTAAGTAACAAAGGTTGAAACAAAGTCATTAATCTAAACAAACATTTTTACAATTGAAGATTCCATCTTATTAATTATAATAATTAATATCATTCACCTCTAATATAAATAACATCAAAGAAAACAATCATAAACACTTGTTATATTACAATTTTGTTCCTAAAAACAAACTGATGTTGTAGTGAGCAAGCAATAACTATGCAGATTGAATGACTTTTTTTTATCATGTCATGAGCCAAAATTGCCTAGATATTGGGTGGAAATTACGAGCATAGATTCTAGTGTTTTAGGTGGATTTAAGATATTATTATAAGGTGATGGATGCAAACCTAGCAAATTATCTCCAAGTGCTGAAAATTAAGTCAAAACAAAGAAAACGTTTTGATTTGGAATGTCCTATTTGACAACTCTAAGGGTTTTGACCTATTCAAGAAAAATTATAAGCTAGAGTTGTTGCAAAAATAATGTCCATATATAACAATCAAAGAAAGAACGAGGTCAAAAGAATAAATATTTGATGGTTTGTATGATATCAAAGATTTCAATATCAATTGAGCCGAATCTTGATGAACTATATATGAATTGTTGACTTGGCCTTGTTCCCTGGAAAAATTGCCTAGATATTGAGTGGAAAGTGAAAGCATTAATTATAATGCCTTAGGTGGATTTAAGGTATCAAGATAAGGTGATGTGATAGACATAAACCTAGTAAAATATCCACAATATTAATTAATGGAGAAGGTATGATATAGATGCATTTGATTCATTTTGTAAAAAAATGGTATTAAATAAAATTAGATTGTTTCTTATACACCACAACTAAGAGAAGGAATGGGATAGTTTGTGGAAGTGGATAAGTGCATATTACATGTTAGGAATTAACCTTTTAGATATGAGATGAAGTTATCGATACTTAAGATTGTATACCAAACTCCAACTAAATTTGTTAGAATTATAACACATAAAAATGCATGGAGTGGCATAAGTTAAATAAGGTCAACAACTCATAGAATATGGTGGAATATCTAATGTTAATAAGGTCAACATGACACCTAGATTCCTTAAGAGTTATATAATAATAAGAAAACTTGAATAATCCTTGGTAGTTAGTTTCCAATGATTCACCCACTAATTCTACTTCTATAGTTGGGGAAAATCAAATTGATACCATTGGAAATTTTCCACACTAGCTTGAGTTTCCTCCTTTCAATGCAGCTATGAGAGTCTTAGAAAAAGTACTTCATAAATGTTTGGTCGATGGAGGATAAACAAGAAAAGTGGTGCCTACATCCACAAAGGAACATCTAAATCTCTCTTCTATGAATGAGTATAGGAATATACTTTCATTCAATCAATAAGTATATAAGAGCATTGGGGAAATTAAGGATGCAAAATTTATCATGAATACACAACCATAAGTTTCCTTTGGGTCTAGAACAATTATTCTAGTTAAATGTTAGACTAGACAAATGGTTTTGGTTTTTGACTCACACACAATCTCTATGAGTGATGGCCAACTAACACTTAAGTATTCCTTGGTTCATGATAGGTCAAAAAGCTTAGTAAGTCAATGGGGATTGACATTGATTGATAGAATCATGGGCAATATGATTGATAATGTAGGTGCCGTCTAAGGACAACGGAAGTGTATGCAATCTAAGGACCATGGAAGTGTCCCCTTATACATATGAAGTCTAAGGACCATGGAAGTGTCCCCATAGAAGTGTCTCATATTTTTTAATATCATTATTCTCATGTGATTTGTGTCTATATTAGGGCCTTGGTTATTTTCATTTCCTTAGTTATCGTCATCATTTTCATTGCCACAATCATCATCATCATTGTTATTTCCATCGTCATCATTGATATCATCATCGTCATTGCCATCATCATTGCAATTGTCATCGTCATCATCATTACCATCATCGTCGTCATCGTCATCATCATTACCATCATCATTACCATCATCATCGTCATCGTCATTTCCATATATATATATATAATATACAATACACAAAACCAAAAAAAAACACATCACATTCAAATGCATTGACAATTACATACACCACACATGCCGTAGTTCAGAAATCGAGCTTGAGCCCATATACAAGGGACATAATATACTTACCTTGCATGAGGCCACAAGAGTAGAAGAGATACAATTGAGGCTAGAAGAGACAAGCCTGAGCACATTTGTGCTCTTACCCACAACCTAAGCTTCAGTGCACAAACAAGAAGAGAAAATAAGGGTTTATGCACAACATAAAATAAAAAAGAAGAGTAAAGAATATTCTCATAAACAACAAGATGAAAAGAAGAGACAAGAGTAGCAGGGGACAACAATGCCACCAAAGGGAGTAAGTTGTAGAGCATGGACCTTCTAATTTTTTCTAAAAATGTCATATTTCACTGTGCAAGTGGTTTCTCTTCTAGTTTTATTGAATATTAGAGGATTCATGGAAATCATCATGAATCATAAAACCCTTATTGGGGGATTGAACGGTTTCTATTCTCAAAATCTTGCTAGACTTTTTAATTTTTGAAACCCTTCAAATTCCTACTTCCCACATATACCAAATGCAAAAAGCCTATGCTTGGGAGAAAACCCCATTGACTTGTTGTGACGACAATCTATAAATTTATGGAAGACCACTTATTATATGAAACAATTTGGAATGAATGATTTCCTATTTTTAAAACCTTTGCACAATCATTGAATCAGTTAGATCTCAACCATGTCATCGTAGATCTCTGATTTTGGAGGTGGAGAGTTGAGTTAAAACCCGATTAAGTTGTGCTCCAAAATTCATACCAACCGTTGATATATCACTCATTTGAAACGTCCGACCATCCAAAGTCATATTATATCTCTTATCTCCAACATTAAGGTCTACAAGATTACCAATATATGACCACTATCATTTTTTGATTTTTTAAAGAAAAAATGTGTCTGGTTAACCTTTTATAGACCACTAAACCTTTAAAATCAACTAAATATGCTTGGATTTTTTAATTTGAAAAGAAGAACATATTTGTTACAATAAGCCCTATATTTGTTTGGTAATTAAACTCATTTACGTTATCTCTATGTCCTTGTTTGGGATATCTAGGTAGTTTTGTATCGATTTAGTTCATTGGAAATATCACTTGGTGTATTTCCTTATTAATTTTCCTTTAACATCACTAATTTTCACTTTATTCTCTTTTGGAGTGATAAACACTTTGAAAAATATATAGTCTCGTCCAACACTTTTCCTTCTACATCTGCATGATCCTTTAATTTGGCATATCATCATATTCAAGCACACTATTTTTTCTCATTTGAATCAAGAATCCTATTTTCCTCTCCTTAGTATATCCTCTCACTAAATTGCATTTTACTTATTCTAGCAACAATAACACATACTTTCAACCATTCCAATATTAATCTACACTTCTAGTATATCAGAAAACAATGCTCAAATTCCATTCATTCTTTAAATATCACAAAATTTTTAGCATAGTATATGTAGAAAGATATCAAATATCTTAACCTGTATATATATTGTGTCAAATATATGCGACGCCTCCAACCAATTTAGACATAGAGATCAAGTCTCGATGTTTCATTAACATGACTTAAAATAATTATAGTTTTACAATATGATTGTAAATAATTGAAGAAATTTTTTAATAAAAAATAAGATTTTTTTTGCAAAATATGAGGGTGATGGTGGGGGTGGGGGGAGATATTAGGGAAAACATAATATGATATATGAGGGCAGGGGTGGGGAGAGATACAATATGTTTTCCCTAGTATTTCTCCCCACCGGTGGGAGATACATAATATGATGGTAGTGGGTAGGGGGAGACATTAGGGAAAACATAATATGTTTTATCTAGTATCTTCCCCCACCCCCACCATCATATATGAGGGTAGGGCGTTTGGTGAGACGTTAGGGAAAACATAATATGTTTTATCTAGTATCTCCTTGCAACCCCACCCTCATATATGGGGGTAGGGGGTGGGGGAAAATACTAGATAAAACATAATATGTTTTATCTAGTATCTCCACCCATCCTCATCCTCATATATGAGGGTGGGAGTGGGGGGAGACATTAGTAAAAACATAATATGTTTTATCTAGTATCTCCCCCCACCCTATTGATGCCTGGAAAAACTCCTAGCAAACAACCTGGAGAAATCACCCAATCAAGGCCCCAATTAGGCCTATATTCGTTTGGGATGACGATCCTCACCGGTATGTGGGTCCAATTGTCACTAAGGGGATATGCTAATCTAACTCTTTTCTATAGCTACACTATCCTATCTGAAATATAAAAGTAGTTCATGATATTCTAGTGAGGAGCAAGAAAATATTTTATAATGAATGACGTAAAATAAGCTATCAGGATATAGAAATAGTTCAAACAACTTGATAACCATTAAAATAAATACATCTGCCTTAACTGATTAAATAGTTAATAAGAAAATACCAATCTATATACTCACATTGAATAATGTAAATTAAACATGAAATAAAGACGAGTGGCTAGACTTTAGAAACAATTCTTGTAGTCACAACAACAATTAAAGCTGATGCATTTCAATAACATTTCAATAACAAATCCAGTTAGTAGTTACTAAAAGTCATTAATATGCATACTCATATTCAATTTCTAATCATTCACATCAGATTTAGTTAAGAATGAAAGAACATAAAGATTTCTTAGAAATTCTAACAATAGTGCATAAATTGAGAATATAATTTTTCATTAATAAATAAATTTAAATATGATAATATGAGTTGCGAAAAATCAATGTTTCATTATCCTTGAATAATAGTACCAAAGCAAGTGAAATACCATATAGTCAATGCCACTTATAGGTCTTTAAAACTCAAAAAACCAAAACTTTTACAATAGTACACATAGGTCTTTAAAACTCAAAAGACCAAGGCTTTTATAATAGTGCACATAGCCTTCTTTCCAGAATTTCCAACCTCTAGATAATGAATACAAAATACTATAAATAGAGTTAATTTTTCAAACAAAAATCGAAGTTCTTGGAAAATAAAGATAAAAAAATTCCTATAAAGAAAATTCGTTGCAATCTTGAAGATTCTCATGCTTGATTTGTTGCTATTATTTCTCAGTCTCCTCGATGTAATCTTTCCATTGAGGAAGATTCTTCAACACTTGGGAAACGAATGGAGGAGTTGACTTTTCTAGAAACATCTCGCAATGGAAATTTTTTCATGCGATATTATTGATCTCCCTTTGCAATCTGGAACATAATTTATTAACAACCTTTGTGCAATTTGATGGGTTAACAATAAACTAATTAATTGCTTGCAGGTCCCATTTATCTAAAGGATGAATTGATCCTTCGGTATCCTTTCTCCGCTGTTGAATATATGAAAAGTTGGTGTCTCCCAAGACTGATATTCCTAAAAAAAAAAAAAAATGAACATTTGGCATATCAAATTCAATAATAATGTCGACTGCATTTTCCCAAATACTGGAACAATATTTGATAGCATTTTTCCACTCTTATGTCATGTGAATTATGTATGCAACTACTCAAATAATTTCTTTACTTTTATAAATGGTTATAAATTTAGATGTTTTATATCCACGTTATTAGTCCCTGCCAAAGGCCAGGGACTAATAGTGATGAGTTCATCGTTGACTGGCTATTAGTTTAGGGTTGACTATAGATTTTTGATTTATTTCAAATCTGTAACATAGGAAATCAAAATACGTATTATTTTTAATAATAA
>ML786106.1:385708-400621 GCA_009831015.1 Picea engelmannii
GGAACAATTCAAGTAGATAATGGTCATTTCAATGATGTATTATGTGTTCCAAGTCTTTCTTGTAACCTTCTATCAATATATCAAATCACTCATTCAGGTGAAGGTAAAACCATTGAGTTTTCACCTCACCAAGTTGTAATCAAAGATATAAAAGATCCTAAGCATGTTCTTGCAACTGGAATTGTTGATGATATTACCAGGTTGTACAAGTTTGACAACTTTGGGTCATCAATTTTTTCATCAGTTTTTGTTGCTCATAACGATGACTTGAGAAAACTTTGGCATGAGTGGTTTGGTCATCTAAAATATTGCTCATTGCAACAATTATGTAATCAACAGATGGTGACTCGTCTTCCTCTTGTTTCATGCAGAGATGGTGTTTGTTCTGGTTGTGTTCTCGACAAACATCATCGGGACAGTTTTGACAAACGTGCCTCTTGGCACGCCTCGGGTCCTTTGCAGCTTGTTCATAGTGATTTGTGTGGTCCACTTTCTTCTCCTTCTTTTTCTGGGTGCAAGTGTTTCTTAACTTTCATTGATGACTTTTCCAGACGTACTTGAGTTTACTTCTTAAAACTCAAGAGTGAAGTTTTTGACAAGTTTTTGGCCTACAAGGCCCTTGTAGAAAAGAAATCTGGACATCCAATTCAAAGGTTAAGAACATATAATGGAGGCGAATATGTGAAAAATAATTTTACAAGCTAGTGCACTACACAGGGAATCCAAATGCAACACACTGTTCCATATAAACCACAACAAAATGGTGTTGTTGAGAGAAATAACCGCACATTAAAAGAAATGGCTAATTGTATGATCCAATCTAAGGGATTAAGTCTAAAGTATTGGGCGGAAGCCATCAACTGTGAAAATTACATAGTAAATCACACTCCCACAAAGGCTCTTAAAAATATAACACCCGAAGAAGCTTGGACTAAAATTAAACCAGATGTAAGTCACTTCCGTGTATTTGACAGTATAGCATGGGCTCACATTCCTGATGAGAAAAGGAAAGCATTGCAGCCTAAAAGTGAGAAGTGTATATTTGTTGGTTATTTTGAAGATGTCAAAGGTTATAGACTTCTTCAATCACATTGTAATGAAATTATTATTAGAAGAGATGTTAAATTTGGTGAAAATCTCTTGGTTTGCGAGCCTAATTCGATGATTGTGCCTTCTTCAGTTTGCGAGCCATCTTTGACGTTTGTGCCTTCTTATGATCTGGTTTCTTCTTTAGATGATGAAAGTGAGGATAAAAATCCACCTCCACCTCCTCATCCTCCTCCAGATGAGTCCTTTGAACCTGAACCAGCACCAGCTCCACCGCTTCCTAGATGGGTCCGTTCAACACGAGAAGAAGCTGGTGATATTGTCGGTGATCCTTCAGATCAGTGTCAGACACGTTCACAGTTCCAACAAGCCTCTTCTCTTTTGGCTCAAGTTTCAAAAACTCATGATCTAGAGACATTTGCAGAAGCTTCAGGTCATCCAGATTGGGATACAACAATGAATGAAGAGTATCTTTATTTAATGACAAATGATACTTGGGATCTTGTACCTCTTCCAAAAGGAAGAAAACTTGTTAGATGCAAATGGGTCTACAGAACTAAGTATGCATCATATGGAAGTGTTGAAAGACACAAGGCTCAGTTAGTTGCCAAAGGATTTTCCCAAGTTTAAGGAATTGACTATAATGAAACCTTTGCCCCTGTAGCTAAAATGAATTCCATCCGCCTTGTTCTTGCCCTTGCTGCCTCACATAAATGGGAGGTCCATCAGATGGATGTTAAATCCGCCTTCTTGCACAAATATTTTCAAGAAGAAATCTACATGGAACAACCTCTTGGCTATGTCCAGAATGACTCTAGCCTTGTTTGTTGCCTCAAGAAATCTCTTTATGGTCTCAAGCAAGCTCCCCGATCTTGGTATGCTAAAATGGATAGCTTTCTTATTGTCACTGGATTCTCTAGATGCCATTATGATCCTAATGTCTATACAAAGAAAGTAGGAATCCATCTCATAATCCTTGTCCTTTATGTTGATGACCTTATCCTTACTGGTAGTGACTCAAAACTTTTAAACCATGTGAAAACTAGCCTTAAGAAGAAATTTGAAATGACAGACTTAGGCTTTTTTCACTATTTCCTTGGCCTCCAAGTTTTGCAAACCAATGAAGGAATTTTTCTTTCCCAGTCTAAGTATGCTTGTGACCTTCTTCGTCGCTTTTACATGGACGATTGTAAACCAACCCCTTTTCCCTTCCAGTCTGGAGTCAAGCTTTCTGCCACTTGTACTTCTCTTGAAGTTGATGCCACCCTGTACCGTCAGTTAGTTGGTAGCCTCTTATACTTGACTCATACCCGTCCTGGTCTTTCCTTTGCTGTTGGTCTTGTTTCCCGATATATGCAAACACCCCATGAAAGCCATTGGAAAGCAGCTAAAATGATACTTTGCTATGTTCATGGTACAATTCAGTTCAAGATACATTATAGTTCAGGGGGGACTCCTTTATTGGTTAGTTTCATTGATTCAGATTGGGCCGACGACCCTGATGATCGAAATTTTACTGCAGGTTATGTTTTCATCTTTGGTTCAGGACCTGTCACTTGGGACTGTAAGAAACAACAGGCTATTGCACTTTCTTCAGCAAAAGCAGAGTACCGAGCAGTGGTAAATGCAAGTCAGGAAGCCTTGTGGCTTCGATAGATCCTTTAAGAGTTTGGATTCCAGCACCAGCATCCAACCAGCCTTTGGTATGACAATCAAAGTGCCATCAAGCTCGCCAAAGACCCAGTTCAAAATCAACGTAGCAAACACATCGAGATACACATGCACTTCATCAAAAAGCTCATTCATAATCAAGTTATTGAAGTGCTCTTTTGCCCTACAGAAGATCAAGTTGCAAACATTTTCATAAAGTCTCTTACAAAAGTGAAGTTTTCTAAACTTCGATCTATGTTAGGAGTTCAGGAAGTTGTCATTAAGGGGGATAGGCTCTAATGCCTCCTTCCTTCTCCTATTGTGTCACTATTGTAAATCCTTCAATCCTATCCCAAGTTGTTCTTAAGGGGGGATGTTAGGATATTTAGACACTTAGGGGTTAGTAAGATCTACTTGGTCTATTGTGTCATTAGGTAAAAGTGTGTTTTCTAGTGTGTTTCTTTAGTATGAATTAGTATGCATTTGTAGTTAGGAAATCTGACGGTCAAGATATGTTCCCAACATAGAGTGATCCAACGGTTCATACTCTCCTCGATCTTAACGACCATTGATCCGTGGATTTACACCCAATTGGACCATGATCTCTATTTAAAGAGCATGGAGGGTCATTTGCTGATGATCGATTGGGAAAAACTCTCTTGTAAAATCTCTTTGTAATATTTTTCTTTGCATTAATAAACTGCTCCAAGTGGTCGCGTTGGCTGGGGCCGTTGATGTTTCCCTGTAGGGGTTTTACCACGTGAAAACATCGGTGTGTTGATTTTTGATCTGGTTATGTGAGTGGCTACTGAAGGTGTTCATCCTCTGTTGGAATACCTGTGTTGTCGAACATGGTATTCAGTTCGGGATACATTACAGTTCAGGGGGGACTCCTTTATTGGTTGGTTTCACTGATTCAGATTGGGCCGACGACCTTGATGATCGAAAGTCTACTGCAGGTTTTGTTTTCAGCCTTGGTTCAAAACCGGTCACTTGGGCCTATAAGAAACAACAAGCTATTGCACTTTCTTCAGTAGAAGCAGAATACTGAGCAACGATAAATGCAATTCAGGAAGCCCTGTGGCTTCGACAAATCCTTTCAGAATTTGGATTCTAGCACCAACATTTGACCAGCCTTTGGTGTGACAATAGGAGTGCCATCAAGATCGCTAAAGAACCAGTTCAACATCAGCGTAGCAAACACATCGAGCTACACATGCACTTCATCAGAAAGCTCATTCATGATCAAGTTATTGAAGTGCTCTTTTTCCCTACAGAAGATCAAGTTGCAGACATTTTCACAAAGTCTCTTATAGAAGCGAAGTTTTCCAAACTTCGATCTATGTTAGGAGTTCAAGAAGTTGTCATTAAGGGGGATAGGCTCTAATGCCTCCTTCCTTCTCCTATTGTGTCACTATTGTAAATCCTTCAATCCTATCCCAAGTTGTTCTTAAGGGGGGATGTTATGATATTTAGACACTTAGGAGTTAGTAAGATCTACTTGGTCTATTGTGTCGTTAGGTAAAAGTGTGTTTTCTAGTGTGTTTCTTTAGTATGCATTAGTATGTATTTGTAGTTAGGAAATACAATGATCACGATATGTTCCCGACATAGAGTGATCCGATGGTTCATACTCTACTCGATCTTAACGACCATTGATCCGTGGCTTAACACCCGATTGGTCCATGATCTCTATTTAAAGAGAATGGAGGTTCATTTGCCGATGATCGATTGTGAGAAACTCTCTTGTAAAATCTCTCTGTAATCTTTTTCTTTGCATTAATAAACTGCTCCAAGTGGCCGCGTTGGCTGGGGCCGTGGATGTTTCCTCGTAGGGGTTTTACCACGTGAAAACATCGGTGTGTTGATATTTGATCTGGTTATGTGAGTGGTTATTGAAGGTGTTCGTCCTTTGTTGGAATACTTGTGTTGTCGAACACAAGATCCCAAGTATCATTTTCCATTAAGGAATCATATTCTTAATTCATTTTTGTGTCCCAATATGGATGGACAAAAGATTATCCAAATGTGTCTAGATCATGAGTATCTGAAACTTGAGCCAAAAGAGAAGAGGCTCACTGGAACTGTGAACATGTACGATACTGATCTAAATGATCATTGATAAGACCACTAACTACTTCTCATGTTGAACATACCAATATGGGAAGTGGTGGTGTTGGTGTAGGTCCATGTTCAATGGAACCATCAGGAGGAAGGTGAACAAATGGAGGTGTATTTTCATTAACATTGTAATCATTTGAATAAAAAACCATAATAGGAATAAAATATGACACAAATGCCAAAGATGGTTCACAGGATGAAGATGACACAAATGAAAATTAGGCTCATAGACCAAGAGTTTTTCATCAAATTTAACATATCTTCTAATAATTATTTCACTGGAATGAGTTTGAAGAAGTTGGTAACATTTGACATCTTCAAAATATCCAACAAAAATGCACTTCTTACTTTTAGGCTATAATGCTTTCCTTTTCTCAATTGGAATGCGAGCTCATGCTATACTACCAAATACGTAGAAGTGGCTCGCATCTGGATTAATTTTAATTCATGCTTCTTCGAGTGTTATATTTTTTAAATCATTTTTAGGAGTGTGATTTACTATGTAATTTTCGTAGTTGATGTATTCCACCCAATAGTGAATATTTAATCCCTTAGATTTGATCATACAATTATCCATTTCTTATAATGTGGGATTATTTCTCTCAATAACACCATTTTGTTGTGGTGTACATGGAACACTATGCTACATTTGAATTCCATGTATAGTATAGTAACATGTAAATTTGTTGTTCACATATTCACCTCCATTATCTATTCTTAACCTTTGAATTTAATGTCTAGATTGTTTTTCTACAAGGGCCTTATAGGCCAAAAACATGTCAAAAACTTCACTCTTGAGTTTTAAGAAGTAAACCCAAGTGCATCTATATAAGTCATAAATGAAATTTAATAAGTACTTTTACCTAGAGAAGTAAGGAGAATAAATAGGACCACACAAATAACTATGAACAAGCTACAAAAAACCAAGGTGTGAAAACATGCACATTTTTCAAAACTGTTCTGATGATGTTTTTCAAGAACACAACTGACACAAACACCATCTCTACAAGAAACGAGAAGAACACCAACCACCATATTTTGATTACATATTCGATGTAATGAGATATAGTTTAGATGACCAAACCTCTCATGCCAAAGTTTTCTCAAGTTATCTCTATGAACAACAAAACCGATGGAAAATATGATGAACCAAATTTATAAAATTTGTACAACTTGGTAATATCATCAAAAATTCTAGTTGCTAGAACATGCTTAGGATATTTTAAGTCCTTCATTACAACCGAGTGAGGTGAAAACTCCATGGTTTTACCTTCACCTAAATGAGTGATATGATATACCGATAGAAGGTTGTAGGAAAAAAATGGAACACATAATATCTCATTGAAGTGATCATTATCTACCTGAACTATACCAGACCCTACAACACTAAGAGATCTATCATCACAAACAAATATTTATTTGGTGTTACATAAATTAAGAGTATAAAAAATGGCTTTATCCTTAGCCATATGATATTTTGATACAAAATAAATAAGCCACTCATAAGAATACGAAGCATATGTTATATAGAAGGAGAAACTGGAAGAAAAAAGTGCATGTCCATGAGAAGAAGAGTTAGATGAACAAAAATCAAGATTGATATTGTGATTCTTCATTGTTGCTTCTAAATATTCCATATTTTTAAAACATTTAGACTCCATATGACCATCTCACCCACAAAAATTGCAATGCATGCCAATCTTCTTACTTTTTTTTTTTGGTCCTTTGTCACCATTAACAATAGAAGTTGAATAAGAGCGTTTGTGACCCTTGTTTTACTTGTAATTATTGCGAGGAAGTTGCTTCTTTGGATGCTTGGTTTTATGTTTTTTGTTGGGACACCAAGTCTTTGTTAGATATACTTGTAGTGTTGATCACTGCAAGTTGTAAGAGCTTATATTGCTCTCTAATCAAAGAATAAAAAAATGCCTCAAGTGTGGGATTTTGATAAACACCCAATAGAGATTCTTTGGTGGTATAAAAGGTAGATACAAAGACAAAATATGCATTACCAATCTTAGAAATAATAACATATATGTAATGGTCATCATTTGGATCTATTTTGTAGTCTTGACATACAATTCTATGTGTTTTGAAATTAGATAAATAATATTCAATACAAGGAAATAATTGGGACTTAAAGTCATTAATTGATTTTTAATATGGTGGGATCAAATCACATTGTGTTTACCAAATATGGCTTCTAGATTAGTCTAGGCTTCATCTGGCTCATCAATTCCTTGAAGGTGAAAACATAAATCAAGAGAGATGGACATTTCGATTAATCCACATGCTTCATAATTTTTACCATCCCATTTGGATTTTTTTTTTGGCATAAGTGGGGGATTGTTCTTTTCCCAAGGTAATCCGGTACAATCCTTTACTTCTTAATACATTCTCCATATGGGATTTCCATGAGAAGTAGTTGGTACTAATAAGAAAAATATCACTTGGAGAATCCATATTGAAATATGTAGATTCAAAAGATTAAATTGACTATGTGGATGGAAATCTCTCGAAAAAATAGGCTGTTTAAAAAAATGACACTGAAAACGGACTTTGAATGTTAAAGTTACGCCCTTAAAAAAAACCATAAAAGGTAACCAAAGCATCACATGACAAGTAGAAGTTGGTCCACGTGGTGATTGATGCATACAATGAAGTAGCTCAATAAAAAAAATTCCTCTCCTGATAACTTTTCCTATAAGCTCACTTTTACAAATAAGTTACTTAAGAAGTGACCCACTTTAATAGAATAAATGAGAATCACTTTTACAATGGAGTTACTTTATAAATTAAAGTTGCATGTGAAAAGTAACTTAAAAAATAATAATATTAAAGTTATTTTATAGTGATTCACTTTTATAACTTAAGTGAAATGCACTTTAAAATAAAATTGTGAGATAACTCAAGTTTGCATGAAAATTTTCAAACAATAATTTAAAAAGAGACTTGAACTCAAGATCTCTTATTAAATAAAACAAATTTCAATGAAGTGAGATAGTGCAAAATATATAACAACTTCAATGAAAGAGAAAGTTTTTTTTTTCCTCTTTGATTAAAAGTGCGTGCTTAATTCCAAAACCCTTCTTTTTTCCTGCAAAAGATTCAACACAGCTGCACACAAAAACAAGTGAAATTTTGTGTGTTTTTTTCCCCGAATCTCAACAATAATGACAATAAATCTTTGTTAGCTTATCTATAATATGTAAGTGTTCTCTTTGTTTTTTATTTTCTTAGCTCATATAAAGTGCAGAGAAAATAACATACATAGAAAAGAAAACATTTTCCACTCCGTCTTTGATTTGCCAAGATCACATAGAGTGCATGGAAAAGAGCATACACAAACTAGAAAAAGTAGAAAACTAGGTATAAAAATAGAAAATTGAAATAGTAACTCTGTAATTTAAAAAAAAAGGGTGTATTCCAAGTTTATACCTTCATATCTCACATAAATGGTCGTATCTTGGGTAAATGAAAACCTTTTCTAGTGAAATGAAAAACATTTCTAACTGAAATCAATGTTCTAGATGTAATGGAATATTTTTCCTAGCCCAAAAATGCACAAAAATAATATAACCTTCAAATGAAACGACACAGGTTCAAGATCTCGATCAACAATGGGAGACGATCTTCAAACAAGATTTGATACCATGTTTGACAAAACATGGTATTCCTAGACATGATGTACACCTTTAGTACCCACTCCCACAACTAGATAAAATATCAATACATTGATGTTTTTACATGGTTGAATTCCTTGAATAGGGAAACAGTCCACGACCCCAACCAATGTGGCCACTTGAGACAATATATTAATGCAAAATAAAATTAGTTTATAAGAGAGTTTCTCACAATCGATCATCAAAAAATGACCCTCCATGCTTTTTAAATAGATATCATGGACCAATTAGGTGTTAAACCATGGATCGATATAGCTATTAAGAACAAGAAGAATATGAATTGTCAGATTACTCCATGTCTAGAAAATATTGTGACTGTGAGATTACATAATTACAAATGCATACTAATGTATACTAGAAAAACACACTTTTACCTAAAGACATATTAGACCAAGTTGAACTTGACTAACTCCTAAGTGTCTAAATATCCTAACAATTATGTCTTAATAAATTCCAAGTTGGAATTTGGTCAACAAAAGATGAAGTGATGGTAGGGATTTATTTATAAAATTTATTGGCTTAAAGAAAAAACTTGAGAAGAAAATTTAATTTATGTGGTATGTTGATAAATGTACTAAAAATAGTTAAGGTTAATATATAAAAAAATTAACAAACATTATGAGATTAATTTAATGATGAATGTTTTGATTTAAATACAATAATGATTGTTTTGGAGGGTGATGATATTGAAGGGAAACCATCTAAAAATTGCATTTTGTAGAGGCTTCAAAAAATGTACTTTGATGATGAGAATAATCTGATAGTTGGACCATGGAAGGATGTCATCAAAATAAATCTTGAAGTTGACGATGGAGATACTCTTTGCGGAAATACCATCATGATTTTGAATTAAAAATGTAATAGAACTCAAACATCAATATATGATAAATATGTAATTTGAAATTGTCAAATTGTTTTTAATTTTATGATCTAAATTTTCATTTTTAATCAATTCGTTCATCAAATTTTTAGTTACTATTTGTTACAACCTTATTGTCCAACATAGGGACATGTGGAGTACCCATTGATTCTTCACTGTTGAGACGCACACTTCTTCCCGACATTTCAGTCGTTTTTTAGGACGACAACACCCCAATTTTTTGACAGAGCGCGATTGGTCACTAACAAACCCACTAACAACCTAGGACTGGTCATTGGCTGCACTATTGCCAACCCGCGACCATCCATGTTTATTCTATATTTGGTGATTTTCAAGGAGATCAATGATGGATGATTTGTTTCTATTGTGATATGATCTTGGGAACTCTCAATCCAATCAAGGTTCATTGAGTTATAAAGATCTAGAAGCATACCATAGCCTCCTCCACCAATATTTATAAAGAAGGAATTCCATGGGAAAGAGTGGGAGGAATAATTTACATGTACATGCTACAAAATTTCCAGAGGATCTGTTGTACATGAAATTTTGGATGCAATTTTGGGAGAAAAAGACCCAAGCATAAGGAAAGTGCGCAGGAGAAAAGTGTGCAGAAGAAAGTGCACAAAAGAGAGGGCACATAAGGATGAATATGATGTAGGAAGGAGATGGCGCACATACAAAAGGATAAAGAAAGAGAGTGAGAGAAGGAAGAACAAAGGACAACATTGTGACTTTCCAGAAATAGAAGAACATTGAAAAAGTTGTATAAAGAGAAAAAAGTAGAAGAAGGCGAACAACCAATTAACTGAAGCTGGCCATGCCATACATTGTGATGGGATATTTTGGGATAGATAAGAATAGGACTTTAATCCCTAGATTTTGGGTATAAATATGTAATGGGTGGGGTGAAAAGAGAGAGCTGGCGAGATATATATAGAGTGAGAGAGCTAGTGGGCTAGAGAAAATTGGTAGAATCTGTAGAGGTTGAGATTATGCAAGAATCACAAATGTAATTAGTTGATATGATGAATAAAGACAAATCTTGAGAGACAATATTGCATCTTATGTTCTTTACTTATTTATGTGCATTTATGGATGATGTTGTTATATTTTGCAGACTAGATTTAGTATATGGACTGATTATGCTACAATATTCATGAATGGCTGTAATAATCAAGAGCATACATAAGTTAGAATAAGGAACAATGACTAGCGCATCCGCCTCCCTTTCCTTTACTGTTGCAAAAACCGGGTTCTTGCTGTCCCAATAGATACCTTGGGTAAGAATTCATCTGCGCAAGCAAGTGATGTCCAAAGGGCCAGTGTCTTGAGGTTTTGTTGGTTACAATTGATCTGAACCTTGGGTCTTAAAACCCATGCACATACCAGTATAATCCAACAAATGGTTCCGTTGCTGGTACCAAGACATTCTGACTAAGGGGATGTTTTGGAGGACGACTAAGAAGGAAATCACACGCTGGTTGGAACGATAAGAACATGAATTCATGTGACAAGAGAAAAATAACCCTCAGATGAGTGAAACACAATGGATGAAAAAGTATGTGTTCACGGATCTGCATGAAATTTTCTTTGGCAAATTTCCAAAAATTCTGATTGAGTGGCTAGAAAGATTGGTTGAGAAGACATGAAGGTTTAGTGTTGCAGTGTCAAATAATTGGACTCCTGAATTGGTAAAACAACTAAATTTTGTAAGTAACTCAACTACTCAATCAATTGATTTTTGGTTAGATAGCGTATTAGGGGGTTACATTACAAAATTTGCAATAGATTGATTTCAATCATGTAGTGTTGTAGAAATATTTTTTTTCAAAGGTCTGCGTGGAAGGTTCTTGAAATCATTAAATACATGGATAAATATGTTGTTCTGTGAAAAACACGTGATTATTATGAAGTATGAAGACTAAAGGGGCTTCGTGCACATAGGGGGAGCCAGAGGATGACAGGGGAATCGTCTGAGATAAGTAAGCAATGGAAAAGGGAGGAAGGGACTGAGGATTCAAGAAGGAAACATACTAGAGGAAGAGTACAATTTTGGAGAGTTGCACAGAGAAATAAGGTATAATAGGAAAAAGACTAGGGCTGGGAGAGAAGAGAAGCACAGTGATCTGAAAGAAAGAGAACCTTGCACGCAAGTCCCAATCGTGGAGATACCATATGTAGGAGGAAAATAAGAAGGGTCTCAGTCTAGTCTAGTAATAGAGGAGCCAATAATTCCTACTCATAAAGGATCATATGTTAAATCCATGACCCCATGTGCATCACCACAATCAGAGATAAAAATTGAAGACTTGTCAAAATATATCATACTTAGTCAAGGTACATAGTAGTAGTAGTCAGAATAGTGGGAGTAGTGTGCATAGTCAAAGTCAGAATACGAGTCTACCTGTATCACCAAGAGGAGGGACTACACAAGCCAACATGGCGGGAGTCGATAATACTCTTAGACTTCCTAAATTCAATGGAGTGGGGTCAAAGGATCCAAAGCAACACTTGTTTGTGTGCGAAACAATTTGGGTTGCTAAAAACATATAAGATGATGCTGTAAAAATTGCCCAGTTAGCAACAAAATTTAGAGATCGTGCGTTGGTATGGTATATGAAGTTACAGAGCATTACGCCTACAAGACAGGCCAAGACCTTGGCAGAGATAAAGTAAGCGCTATTAAAGGAGTTCAAAAATCCAAAGTCAGAGTCGTAGTACATCACCGAGCTAAAAGAGATCAAACATGTACAAACAAAGTATGTATGGGATTTCGATCAACGCTTTAAGGATAAAATGGGGATATGACGTTTCAAATTATAGATCAACAAAATCAAGAGTGGTTTATTTCTGGACTTCTACCACACATTCAAAGGCCCCTGATTCAATAAAAGGTTACATCGCAGCCCAATGCGCTAGAGATTGCAATGAAACTAGAGGCATCGCCGGTAGGAGACATGGGAGGAATGGAATAGGCTCATAAAAAGTTGGCTGCATTAAAAATCCAGTTGGTTGAGCTTACCAAGAGAAGGGAAATATGAGAATAAGTTTGGTGTATAAAGTGCGGGATGAAAGGCCATAAAAAGGATGAATGCCGAACATTCACACAACATTTGGGAGATGGAGCATCGAATCCACTACCTAGAGAAGGATTCTGCGAGATGTGTAAGAAATGGGGTCATCATCTCACTGAGTGTCCATTACTACAAAAATATTAAAGTACTCCAAAGAATTTGTTTTGCAATTTTTTAAATTCAGTAGGGCATGAAGAGAAGGACTTACGTGCATTTGACCTACTAAGAGAGCGCACATTGGATATGTACATGATCCAAGAAAAGAATACTGATGCAGATGGGAATAATGTGTAGTATAATGGTCATAGAGGTTTTAATCATGGGAACAAATCAAATTTTGGCAGAGGCCAAGGTAGAGGGAATTTCGGTAGAGGAGGACGAGGATAAATTATCTTTTATAATTGTAATAAACATGGACACTTGGATTGAGATTGCAAGAACCTGTGTACTACGTGCACATATTGCAGAGCAATGGATCATACAATGAAGGACTTCCCCCAAATAGTTGAAAAATGGCAAACCAGAGGAAACCCAAACCAGACTTAGCATCATAATCAAAAAGTGCAGATGATATCAATCGAAAGACATAGTGAAGGAACAAAAATCACAGTCGTTACACATGGAGGAGCTCAAACAAGTGTTGATATGGAAACTCAAGGAAACTAGACAAAGCACTGGGTAAGGAAGTCAGGAGGGCCTATTCCAACATTTGATCCACATCAGGAAAACAAGACATATAAGATCGCAAGAAAGGAAATACTTGGACCACATGGGGGAGCATCAACATCATCGTTGCCTCATATAGAAGACTCAATGGTACTTGAAAAGTCAAGTGTGCAAGTAAGTACACTAAAAAAATTCTTAAAGAGTTGTGTGGAAATGATGAAGGATAAAACTGCGCTAAGTATGTTATATAACATGATTGATCACTAAACAAAAGGAAGGGACACCCCCGTTGCACAAATAATGGTAAATCAAGTACTGTGCAGGAAGAGAATCAACGAGGAATTTAGGTTTAATGCACATATTGGAGAGTGCGATGCGGGTAATGTTATTTTGGACTTATGATCTAATGTGAATGTACTACCTAAGAAAACATGGGATATGGTGGGAGAAACTATGCTAATATGGTCCCTTGTTCAGTTGAGGCTCATAAATCAACATAAGATAGTCCCTATTGGATGACTAATAGGAGTACCTGTGAACATAGATGGGGTGCGCAACATGGAAATTTTTTAAGTTATTTAGATAGTAGAAAATAATAAACCATATCCAACCTTAATGGGATTGGAGTGGGTGGTCAATAAACAAGAAATTATTAACTTGAAAAGGAGGGAGATGATCTTCGAGGTTGGGGATCTAAAGTTTACTACGGATTTGGACCCATCAGAAGGGAAGAGATACCTAGAGTCAACAAGAGGAAATGACATGGACAACTTATATAATCTGACTACGTGGATGGAGGATTATGTTGACCCAACAATGGATGATGCGCTAAGTTGGAGAAGTATCAGTTCGTGCACATCATATTCAAAATTTGGTTTAGAGAATTGGCAACAGAGGATGCATGAAGTGTCAACTGCATGATGTGCACATATAAACCGATCCTTGCGTTAGATTGGCACATAGCTATGTGATCCACCTAGGTCTGATGAAATAACTGAGATTGGTATGTTTATAAAATCATTTGAGTTACAGGTACCTGGACAACAGAGGATTTTGGCACTGGATGTCGTCTTAAAAGAAACTCCAACTATATGGTGGGATGCACACATAAAGGGAATTAAGAACTAGGAACAATGCAACAGACTTATGTAGATATGCTTTGGGCACGAGGAAGCATAAAATGCATATAAATACACAGGAGAGGGTGATCCAGTGAGTCACGTAGACATATGTAGAGCTTTATGGTGCTCAGAATCAGAGACATAGTGGATGCACCGATTCATACACACGTTGGACAAAATCCCGAAGAATTGGTATTTAGAATTAGAGATACGCATGGAGGCATTAGAATGTGAAGGATTGGTCCAGAGATTCAAAGTCACGTTCACATTTGAACACGAAGCCCCCTCCATACATGTAGTACTACAAGCCATTTGAACAAAGATCTTCTCAGAGGTATAATCAATGGAAGAAGTACCATTATGCAGTGCACACAAATCCAAGATGAAGGTCCACAAGCTATTGGAATTCTATAATGTCACGAAGGAAGACTATGAGGAAGAAGTGTTAAGAACCAAATATAAATATAGCATAGAAAAACCTTAGAAAAAGTACTCAATGCCTTGAAAAAGAGATAATTTCAGATAATCAGCCTCTTCAAGGGGGCAACCTCCTTTTACCCCACTTAAATGTTCAAGTACAAGATGATTCAAAATGAAAATGTCTCCTTGGTATATATAGGAGACTAGGAGGTATAATTACAACTAATGGCCTAAATCCGACATAAATAAAA
>ML786106.1:406213-423568 GCA_009831015.1 Picea engelmannii
TTTTACCCCACTTAAATGTTCAAGTACAAGATGATTCAAAATGAAAATGTCTCCTTGGTATATATAGGAGACTAGGAGGTATAATTACAACTAATGGCCTAAAGCTGACATAAATAAAATAAGATTACTAATATAATATGCCCTAATTAAGGGGTAATGAGCCAATATTAGGGCTTAACAAGAAGATCCTAGGAATGTACATGTACTAGAGACATAAGGAACACGCAAAGTAGAAGGGCCAGATCTTGCATCCGCCGCATACACACAACCTATAAAGACAAATAATTCAGCATTGGGACAATGGAGAATCCTAAGTTTACTCAGGTAAGAGACTATTGGAATGGTGAGACAATTGAGAATGTGGCATACTTATTACAGGAATATCAAGACTTATTTCCAACCACATTCTTAGAGATGAAAGGGATAGCAGGAGATTTAGGCGAGATGAATATTCCAGCAGTGAAACTTGGAGCTAAGCCAATACGACAGAGACCTTATAGATTGAACCCGAGGTATAAGGAGAAGGTTAAGAATGAAATAGATAGGATGCTAGATGCAGGAACTATTGAACCAATAAAAGAATCTAAGTGGATTAGCTCAATGGTGGTGTAGGAGAAGAAGCCCCGAGGAATTAGGATCTGTGTGGATCCAAGGAAGATGAATGATGCATTCTTACATGACCCCACGTATGAAGTACTGGAGAACATATTCGTTTAAAGATGGATTCTTTGGATACCATTGGATAAAAATTGCATAGAAGGATAGACACAAAACCACATTTGCGACAGGATGGGGCACTTATTAGTACACGATGATGCCATTTGGTCCCTTGCGATATTTTCTAGAGTAGTAGTGGCATCATTTGAGGAGCTCATCCATAAATATTTGGAAGTTTACTTAGATGATTGGATGATGTTCAATATACTGCAAGATCATATAGAAATACTTCAGGTCATGTTAGATCGATGCAGACAGTGTCAGATTTCACTGAACTTGAAGAAATGTATCTTTTTCGCACCATTTGGAATTCTACTAGGACATGTAGTATGAAAACAGGGACTATTGGTTGACCCAACCAAGATCATAGTTATTTTGGAGTTAGATCCTCCAACATCAATAAGATAGATAAGGGAAAATTTGGGTCATATAGGTTATTACATGAAGTTTATCAAAGGATATGCATAGATTACAACACCCATGGAAAAGTTACTGATGAAGGAAGCCAAGTTCCAATGGAATGAGAACTACCAGAAGGGGCTGGACATGTTGAAACAAAGACTGTTCACCAAACCCATTTTAATCTTTCCATACTGGAACAAGGAGTTCCATGTCCATGTAGATGCATCATCCATTACATTGGGCACAATACTATCACAACCAGGAGAAGGGGACATCGATCATCCAATTGCGTTTGCAAGTAGGAAGATGTCTATATCCAAAAAACATTATATCACTACAGAACGTGAAGGCTTGACCATGGTCTATGCGCTCTAGAAGTTATAAAATTATTTACTTGGGTCTCACTTCAAGATGTAAACATATCATTTTGCATTAAAGTACTTAGTCAATAAGCCTGTCTTAGGGGGAAGAATATGTAGATGGATGTTACTATTTCAGGAATATGAATTTGAGGTCATAGTAAAACCAGGAAAGTTGAATGAAGGACTTGATCATCTCTTGAGCATATTGACAGGAGAGGATGCAAACAATTTATATGATAATTTCCCAAATGCGCAATTATTTGTAGTAATAATGGTGGATGATTACTTTGTGGACAAAGTGGAGTTTCTAAATAAAGGTGTGGCCCCCTTTGAAATGATAGTTACACAGAAAAACAAATTGGTAGTGAAAGCAACAGACTATCAATTGATCGCAAATAAATTGTATAAGTTAGGGGTAGATGGAATATTGAGGCGTTGTGTACTGGAACATGAAATTTTGGTTGTACTGGAGGAAGCACACGATGGTATTGTTTGAGGACATTACACAGGTAAAGAAACAACACATAAGATTTTATGCGCAGGGCTTTGGTGGCCTACACTGCACAAATATGCCAAGGAGTATTGTTAGTCCTACGATGTCTGTCAAAGAGTGGGTAAACCATCTAGAAACTATGAAATGAAATTAAATACACAAGTTACATTGCAAGAATTCGATAAGTGGGACATTGAATTTGTAGGTCTGATCAACCCACAATAAAGGAGATCAGGAGAAAGATACATCATTACTGTGACAAAGTATTTAATCGGGTGGGCGAAAGAAACACGAGTTACTGATTTCATTGCAAATACTGTTGTGCAGTTTCTATTCGACAATGTAGTCACCGGGTTTGGGTGTCTACGCATATTAATTAGCGATCAAGGTACACACTTTCTTAACAAAATAATTGCCACACTAACTAAGGATTTTCATATTCATCATCAAAAGATTACACCATATCACCCTCAGGCTAATGGCATAGTGGAAGCATTTAATAAGATTTTGGAGAATGCTTTGACAAAAATCTGCAATGTTGAAAGAGATGATTGGGACTTACACATCCCTACAGTACTATGGGAATACATAAATATAAGTAAGAAGCTGACAGGGAAGTCACCTTTCTAGTTGGTCTATGGACATGAAGCAATGATGCCAATGGAGTTCATTTTACCTGGTATACACATTGCAACCATCACTGAGCTCTTAGATATAGGTGCAATAGAGGAGATATTGGCGCAGTTAATTCGGCTTGAGGAGGACCGATTTCTTGTAGGATTCCATCAGCAGGTGAAAAAATCTAGAGACAAGGCCTGGCATGATCGTCACATTAAATCCAATAAATTTCAAGTTGATGATTTGGTACTACTCTATGAAATCAAGTATTTGAAACACCCAGGGAAGTTTCACATGCACTGGTTAGGTCCCTATGTGATATAATAGATAACTGAGACAGGTGCTGCACGGTTGGGAACCTTTGATGGACAAGTCCTGGAAGGAATCGTGAATGGAAGTCATATGAAACTCTATAGAGACAGTTGACCGTCTGTGTAGTAATCTGGGATGCAAAAAAACCCCTGTATTATAGCAAGTGTACCATAGTAGCAAGAAAAACAAGAAAAACCCAATAAAAAGTAGAAAAAGGAAATAAAATCAATAAAAAGGTAGCGATAGGAGAAAGAAAAAGAGTGTGTGAAATACCAAATTATCAGAACTTGCACGGCTGAATTGATCATCTCACGTGAAGCTAAAAATGTGCTAAGTTCAAAGATAAGATAAAGAAAGGCCCAACTGTGAAAAGCAACACACTACTATGCATATTGGCACGAAAAAACCATTAAACGCAGTCAGGCATGCACAGAAAAGACAACTGGACGATTGGCGTGATGGGTCATAAATGCACTGTATAAGCATTAAATCCAAAAATCCGCCAGAAATCTTGGACAGATCAACATTACGAAAGGAGGATCATAAGAAGGATTTGGAAATTAAGGAACATTTAGATACCCGCTTAAAAACTTCAACGCCAGATTGAACAAGATAGTTAAAACGAGATATGAAAATCCTACTTGGCATGAACACACAAAAAACCGGGAGGGAGGGAAAATATTTGTCATTGTTGCATGCAAAGAATGACCGAATAGATCCGAGTTCCTCAATCCAAGTTACAATGACCCTCACTGCCACAACTATTTCGTTCACAAGTCCATCATACAGAGAAAATGGCACCACCGAGAGTAGGAGGAACATTCATAGTAGTAAAGAAACAATCAAAGAAACCAGTAGATGAGGAGGTAGAAGAGGTGGCTAGACCTTTGGCCCCGACGCCACCTGAAAATTTCCATAGAGATTAATTTCCCCCGCGGAAGAATGACACGCCCCCGGTTACAGTACCAATGAATGCTAAATATCCATTACCCATAACACCAGTCCAGAAGGGTATCAGTCAAGATAAGGACATGCTCGGAAAGGATTCCAACTTGAAATTTATGGACCATGATATCACTAACATGCAAAAATTCCCTAAGTTGGCCAAGAATGAATATTTATGCACAAAGACCGACCCCGATATAGGAAAAAATCAGGTGGAAGCACAAGAATGGGCGTTGGGCTTGGAGAAAGATGGGATACTCAAGTTGTTCAAAATTACACATTTCAGATGAAGTAACAAAATCAATGCCTGTGTCAAGGTATTTCTTAGTTGTGTCCATGGGGATATGCTTTGGCTAGATCCCCAAGTTTCAATTGATACAACACTAATTAAGCACATCACAGGGTTGAGGAAGGTAAGTGAAGACTCGTCATTACTATTCCTGAAAATGGGAGAGTGAGCCCTCTCTGAGTCCATAAAAGACAAGTATGACACATTTAGAGGAAAACAAGGTTTGGATGTGAAGAGCATCAATTACCGAGAGGTCAGGTTCACGACACAGGTTTTGGCCTGCAAACTACTGTGTAAGTGTTGAAAGGATGAGGTACCAACAACAACCATCTCAACGGTAGAGATATGCAAGGAAGGCATGCAGATAAACTGGGAAACCTTTCTCGTTAACCAATTTTTTCAGGACTGCACATAGGCCCAGGAGAAGGGCATGGAATTTCACTATGTGTGGCTACTTATTCTTATTTCACTAGTTGGGTGGTTGGAGCCTGCATTTTACCAACACATGCATGGTTTAATTCACAACCCTTTTTCTACTAGATATGCCAACTTGTGGAACTCCACCATAAAGAGACGACAAACTGACACCAACACTACTTTTTACACATACTTGCAGTTCATCACAAAGGTGATATAAACTACATGGCACATTCTAGAGGAAGAAATCATTTCCTACAGAGACGTCACATGCTTCATAGCGGGCATGCACCATCTATATGTGCAAGCCAAAAAGGATCCTACACAACATGAGTTTCCAACCACTTATCGGTTGACAATGGAAGAGGTGCACTCCATAATCAGTGACTGGGACGATGAATGGAAGAATCCAGTCGACAAGCGAGGTTCCTCACAAGAGGATGAAGACCAAGGAAAAAGAGAGGAAGGGGAAGAGGATTAGAAAAATGGTGCATACAAGAACTCTGGCCTATCGAAGGCCCCTGAAGTGGGCCTCAAAAGAAAATATCAGGAGCCTGAATAGATAGGAGGGGCACTAGAAAAGACAGGAGAGGCGGGAAAGAAAGCTAAAGTGCAACACCATGCCCCATTTTGTATTTTGACTGATGATGATATGAATTGTATTGGGTACCTGATCTGCGATTCCACCAAGGAAATTTTGGAAGAATTTGCAACAAAGCATGAATACCACTAGAAGAAGGTTCAGGATCAGTTGGAACTCCTTCAAAAACTCTTAGAAACAACATGCATTTTGAAATACTACAAGACAGGGGATGAACCATCCACATGACCAAGGACAATAGAGGCCAGTGCCCATACATCCCTAATCCAACACATAGGGGAGCATAGAACTATATAGCTTGAGGAAGCTTCATTGGAGTTTCTAGTGGGTGAATTGAATGAACAAATAGCGGCATTGGGCCAACTTAGTATCGTTGTCTCCATACTACCCATACAAAGGGTACATGAACTATAAGCACAATTGGTATAGAAGATAAATCATAGAGGTGACAACGCACACCGAGACTTGGCCAAAATGAGGGACGAAAGCACTCAGGTACGGATGAAGTATGATACAACCCTGAAACAAAAGAAGGAGCTTGAAGGCAGAATGGAGGAAATTATATAGACAAAAGAGGGTGCAGAGGAGAGGGTAATGAAATCACAAAAGGAGAAGGATGACGCAGATGCCATGGTACAAAAGATGCAAGCCGCTGTCCAACAATTATTCAAACAAGTACCATAAGTTCCTCTAGTCGTAGAGGCCACTATGGAGGAACAATTATTGAAAATTAGTGAAGTTATGAAGCAATTTAGAGAGAAAATACAAGATTTGCAACTGTAGAGCACACTCGACATGCCACTTATGGTGCGTGAGGGTATACTGAGGATGACAACAATAACAATTGAAAAGATTAATAAATTTGAAGATGAATGTGCACAAATTTGTGAAGAAAGTTCCAAAGTGTGGGAAGAGCTCATGGGAGACCTAGAGATGAAGGCCATAGAGGAAAAAATGAAAGCAACACAAGAACATGCTAGTGAGGTGGCACAAAAGGTGACCACATTGCCATCGATCGAGAAAATGGAAGCCATTTTGGCTCAAAAATAGGCATGTGTCGAAGTAGAGAGACTCAGTAGCCAACATAAGGTCCTCCAGTAGAGACTTGGACCTAGACAAGAAGAAGCAGTTAGGATTATTGGCAAATTGGCCAATGTGTAGGGGAAGGTCAAACAAGCTGCGAGTAACACAAAGAACAAACTTCAAGACTTGACCGTGCAAGCCATGGAGGATATCACAACAAAAGGGGCCACCATGGTTATAGAGGTGGAAGCGGTTAAGGATGCCATGCAAGAGTTCATTATATAGTGGAAGAACATACAACAAGCCTGAGTGGCTTGGGATGAGCCATATGTGAGTGTTGGGGGCCTGTTGGACAAGAAAATTTTGATGTAATTTTAGGAGAAAAAGACCCAAGGATAAGGAAATTGCACAAGAGAAAGTGCGCATGATAAAAATGTGCAGAAGAAAGGGCGCAAAAGGATGGATAGCGCGTAGGATGGAGATAGCGCACAGACAAAAGGATAAAGAAAGTAAGCGAGAGAAGGAAGCGCAAAGGGTGACAACGTGACTTTCTAGAAATAGAAGAACACCATAAAATTTGTATAAAGAGTGAAAAGTAGAAAAATGCGAACAACCAATTACCCGAAGATGGCTATGCCATGCATTATAATGGGCTATTTTGGGATAGATAAGAATAGGAATTTAAGCCCTAGATTTTGGGTATAAATATGTAATGGGTGGGGTGAAAAGAGAGAGCTAGCGAGAGAGCTAGTGGGATAGAGAAAATTGGTAGAATCTATAGAGGTTGAGATTATGCAAGAATCATGAATGTAATCAATTGATACGATGAATAAAGACAAAGATTGAGAGATAATATTGCATCGTATGTTATTTACTTGCTTATGTGCATTTATGGATGATGTTGTTGTATGTCGTAGAATAGATTTAGTATATGGACTGATTATGATACAATATTAATGAATGGTTGTAATAATCAAGAGAATACATAAGTTAGAATAAGGAACAATGATTAGCGCATCCACCTCCCTTTCCCTTACTACTGCAAAAACCTGGTTCTTGCAGTCCTAATATATACCTTGGGTGAGACTTCATCTGCGCAAGTAGGTGATGCCGAAAGGGCCGGTGTCTTGAGGGTTTGTTGGTCACAGTTGAACCAACCATTGGGTCTTACAACCCATGCACACACTAGTATAATCCAATATGATCTCTTATACAAAGATCAAATATCACATCAGGTTAGCCTTGCTTGTGTGAGGGCTAAGGAGGAGCTAGAGCAAGGGCCAAAGGAGCACTTCTTTCATGACTCAAAGTATGCTCACATGATTTTTGTACTATTCTCCATTGATTATTGTAGTTCAACATGGTTTTCCCCTTTCAATGCATGTGAATTCAATGATTGATGCTAGCTTGTGAAATATCTAGTATTTCCTTGAGTATGTTAGACTAGATTTGATCTAGACTTGCATTCCTTAAAGCTTGAATAGGTTTGAGAAAGGTGTGTTTTTTTCTCTTTTTGTGCAGGTAGTAGGTTGTAAGAGCTATAATTGGATATTTGGAGTTGCATCGACCATGATCGTGCGAGGAAAACATTGAGAAATAAGGTATGACTTTCATCCCACTCCACTAGCATAATCAAGACTATTATGGTAGATATAGGGAGAAATTTGTTGTGGTATATCTCATTATCTATCTTGGATCAAGGGAACATACAAAGGATGCATTTCTTATCTATAGGTGATATTTATTGACAACATAACTGATGACTGCACTAGGGAAGGATATTTGATTATTCCTTAGTTTTGGATTACCCTTTTCTCTTTTACCTCTAAGACTTGTTATGTAGCCTATTTCCTTTCTCATCACTCACTGAGAGAGCATATCTCTCATATTTTTCATATCTAGGCTAGATCCAGGCCCTTTCCCCCCAAAAATTAGATGGTTGTGACTGACTAGTTCACACTAGAGTAACCAATCGTTAGTTGCATACCTACTAGCCCACAATTGTTTGTAGATAGTCGCTAGCTGCATACTTATTGGGTTGTGACTATCCCCATAGGTGATTTTTTCATTTTTGTTTTCTTTATCATATCTGGACTTTACCTCGTCTTGTAATCCTATTAGGGGTATGATAGTCTAGATCTGCTCTTTTTTTGAGCATCTTCTATTCTCTTTGTGATTGAAGTGAATTTGAGTGTTTTGGTTGGGTTTTCTTGTTTTCCATGCTATATTCCTAGTGAGTGGTGATACGAGTAACATTCCCAACTGATCATTTTAGGTCTATTAGTGCATTCTTGTTCCTTTTGCATCCAATTTGTGTGTATTTAAAGGTGTTCCATTACTAGATATTTTTTCCAAGTTTTGGGTTTTTGATCCGTAAAGACATTGGAGTGTGCTTGGGTGCATCACTACCGATATCAAATAACTCTTTTATTTCTATTTGTTGGTCTGATATGCATGTTCATTTTCTTAGAGTTAAGAAAATTTCATTTCAAAAAGATAAAAAGACAAAAAAATTTGATAGAGTAAATATTTTGAGTGCTTTTAAAAGAGATTGCATTGGTTTGTTTAGTGTTTTAAGGATCTTGTTTATTTTGTCTTCCATGGTGTTGAGCACTCAACAAATCCCCTTAATTTTTTAGAAAAATAAATACCCCCATTAAATTTTGAAATTACCACCTTTTACCTCTCACTGGATCCTATTTTTCTTAATTTGAAGGGGCGGTTCCATGGTCAGACAACTTATTTACTTTTTTCGGTTATTTTAGTCTTTTCGTTATTTTCAGTTTTGAGTGATTTAATGTTTTATTCTTTTGGTTTATCCTTAATGGGGTGATAACCTAATTTAATAATGAATTCCATCCTATGGCTTGTATTCGTCGAGAACTTGAAATTCCAAGAGAATGGAGAAACCCTAAAGTTAATCTTGAAAAATCTATTATTTAGCACTTAAATTAACGATGTAGTTATTCTTTGTAGCCATCACCAGTTCAAGGTAGAACCAAAGAAATATGAGAATTTTTTTTTTGTTTCCTTTAATTTCATTTAAATATGTCATAACCTACTTCTAAATATGGTTTAAATTCATGATTTGGTAGGTGCAATGCTACAAAAATAATGCTGGCCAAGTGTACAACTAACACAACCTCAAAAGATGTGTGTCCCAGTGTTCTAGTTTCTCGGTGGTATGATGGTTTGATCGGGTTTTTCATTATAATGTTCAATCTATAGGTAGTGGTATAGTTACCCAATGGATCGGTGGTTGAAATATACCAGTGGCACGGTGGTTGAAATATTTTGGTGGTCCGATCAATTTATTCATTATAATCCACAACAATAACCCAATCACCTGATCTCCCAGTGGTTCAATATCCTAGTGGTACAAACAGGTTTTACTTGATATAGTACAATAAGGAACCGATCACTCGGTTTCTTGCTGAACCAGTGGTATGGTGGTCCTCAGGTTCTACATGATAAAACACAATCAATAGCGAGAATCCAATTGCTCGATGGTTTGGTGTCCTAGTGATCCAGTTAATGGGAAGCATTATGATAATGGTATCACTGGACCGATCATCACCAGAAGGTTCTTTATATGTGTTTGAAGTAACTGTCCAATTTCCTAGTTCCCGGTTATTAGAATTATGGGTTTCCTACCTTATTTTTGAAATATTTAAATGTTATTTCCTTTGTTGTATAGGTGTCAAATAACAAAGGAGATTGTTTTTTCTATTATATCATTGAAAATTGTTTCATTGATATTGTGAGATCGTACGGTATCGTGGGCACATTGAGTGGACCGAGATGTAGAAGAGATGATTGCGACACCAACAAGATCACATGCATTCATGGTATGATTGTGAAAACATGTCATTAATTTGATCAAGGGTGTGTGGTCATCCTATGAGGTTAGCCACTAAATCATAGAGAGGGGACACTTCATCTCCATATGAATAAAAGGAAAGGAGATGGCAAGAATATAGGGCACGATGTTTAGATTGATCATAAACAAATCAAAATAATACACGATTGCAGGGGCCGATTAGCCTGAGATCACCGATGAATTATGCCATAAGATCATAGTTTCAGATGAAATTAAATTGCAATATTAGTGCTTAAAAATAAAAGATATTGAAATTTTATTGTAGGCCAACATTTGAGTTCACAATTGTGCTCTAAAAGTGGACCTCGTCACATATAAAATAAACATGAATTGCCCAAGCATTGAGGGATAGAAAGAGAAAATCCCATGCTATCATGGAGTTTAATCTTTGAAGTTCATCATTGTTGAGGAGTTCTATTGCTGCATGCAGAAGACTATGCTATCCTAGTGGATTGGCATTAAATATGGCAATAAAGAAGCTTATGCTATCATGGTTTGAAGGGATGACAATACAATGTTTGTAGCGTGTTCAATTAAATCATATCAGTTGTAATTTCTTGTGATGTAACTAGACTATTATGTTCTCTGCTATAATTTATTTCTGTTTAGATTAAAGATCTGTAATTCATTTTTTTATTGTAACATCCCCCCAACTTAGTTGAGGTCCATTAAACATGGAAATACTGATAAATAAAAATTATTATGCTTGTTGGTTGTGGAGCCTGATTATCTACTTGTTTCATAGGTCTTTGTTTTCAGCCGTGTTTATACCCCATGAATATTGTACACCCTGGAATAATGTACACCTCTCGATGCAGGGGGGTCCGGGGGAAAGAAAACCCCCGAAGGAAAAATTTCCTTGTAAATGTATATTGTAATTTCATAGTAAATCTTGACCGTTCATTATAAGGTCACAAATCTGAAGGTAGAAGTTATGTTATGCTTTTTTGTCCTAGAAGGAAACCCTCTTTTATGAGGGAAATGTATTGTGGCTATGCATCATGGAGAATATTGTATTTTTAGAGAGGATACCGTGAGAGAAAGAAGAGGAAGTTACAACGGGTGTACTGTAGGTTGTATCCCTTCATTTGCTGGATAATAAAAAGGAAGGACTTGGCAATTTCTTTGGTGGACATAACCCACACTAGGTGAACCACGTATATATGTGTCGCTATTATATTGCATATATTTTATGTTTATTTCCTCATTTTTATTTTATTTTATTTCTCCACGATCCTATTTATCTAACAATTGGTATCAGAGCAAAAGGTAACTCACATGAAAAGAGGGTTCCTGGTTCGAGTGGGAGTAATGGTGGAAGATGGTAAGTTTAGGGTCGATAAATTTAACAGCCAAAACTACCAGTTATGAATTATGCAGATGGAAGATTATTTATATTAGAAGGATCTATTCCTACCATTGGGTGGAATAGTAAAGAAGATGATGACCATGAGGGACGAAGAATGGGAGGTTCTTGATAGAAAGTCACTAGGAATAATATGACTAAGCCTTGCAACGTCAATGGATTTCAATATTTCGAAAGAAAAGAAAATGAAGGAGCTGATGGACACATTGGATAAACTGTTTGAAAAACCCTCAATGTCCAATAAGGTATTTCTAATGAAGATATTATTTAATATGAAGATGTCAGAAGGTGGGTCTATTGCAGATCATTTAAATGAATTTAATATGGTTACTAATCAACTAAGTTATGTAAAAGTGGACTTTGATGATACGGTCAAGGATCTTCTAATCTTGTGCTCAATTCCAGAAAGATGGAACGACTTGGTCATAGCTATAAGTAACTCTGTCTTTGGTTCAAACTATTTAAAATTTTATTATTTTGTTGGTGTTATCCTTAGCGAGGAAATGCGATGGAAAAGCACAGGTGAGACATTAGGTAATGCGTTAAACATGGAGAATAGAGGAAGACAAAAGGATAGAGGAAAGGGCTCAAGGAACCACATGAATTCTATGAAGGGAAGATCCAAATACAGACTGGGAAAGATAGAGTGCTGGAATTGTGGAAAGAAAGGATATATGAAGAAAGACTGTAGATATCCAAAGAAACAAAGAGATGGGCAACAAGAAAAAAATTAGGAAGAAAGTGTAACATGTGATGTGTTACACGATGCTTTAATTCTTTCTGTAGATAATATTTCAGATACTTGGGTAGTAGATTCAGGGGATTCATTCCACGCCACACCCCATAGGAAGCATTTTCTAGATTATATTCAAGGTGATTTTGGATAGGTTCATTTGGGTGATGATGCACCATGTAAAATTGTTGGAATGGGAAAGGTAAAAATAAAGTAAAGGAATGGAAACCAATGGTTGTTGAAAGAGGTACAACATGTTCCATATATAAGGAAAAATCTAATTTCAACGAGGCAGTTGGAAAGTGAAGGTTGCATATCTATATTTACAGATAAGGCGTGGAAGGTCACCAAAGGATCACTGATGATAGAAAAATGAGAGAAGGTAGGTACATTGTATTTATGTACTGGTAATACTGATTCTTATATCTGTTTAACTTCTACATGAGTGGATACAACATTGTGGCATCATAGGATTGAACACATGAGTGAGAAGGGGATGCATATACTTCACAAGAGAAATTTGTTTCCAGATCTTAAACAAATTTATTTGGATTTATATGAGCATTGTGTTTATGAAAAACATAAAAGAGTCATATTTCTTAGAGTCGGAAAATAAAATAAGAGTGAAAGGTTAGAGATTTTGCATACATATGTATGGGGACCAACTCAAGTATCATCTATTAGTGGATTTAATTATTATGTTACTTTTATTGATGATGCAACTAGAAAAACTTGGGTTTATTGCATTCGACAAAAATCTGATGCTTTTGATACTTGTAATGAATGGAAAGATTTGGTTGAGAATGAGACTGGATATAAATGTGCTCAAGAAGAAATTAGCTAATTCATTTGCGATAGATGATTTTGGTGCTGCAAAGAAAATCCTTTGTATGAGAATAACAAGAGATAACAAAAATCATAATTTGATATTGTCTCAGGGTGAGTACATAGAGAAGGTGTTGGGAGAGGTTTAGAGTGCAAAATGCAAAACCAATTAGTACACCTTTGCCCATCCATTTCAAATTAACCAAAGAAATGTATCCCAAGACATAGGAGGAGCCATAATACATGTTCAAGGTCCCTTATTCATCAACAATTGGCAACTTGATGTATGCGATGGTTTTCACAAGACCAAATATTGCACATGCAGCGGGAGTTGCGAGTAGGTATATGAAAAATCCAGGTAAAGAACATTGGGAGGCAGTAAAGTGTATTCTCAGGTATGTGAAAGGTACTTCTACTCATGCATTATGTTTTGGAGGTTCATACATTGTTCTACATGGATATGTTGATTCATATATGGTAGGTTATAAAGATAGCAAGAGGAGCACCACAATTTTACTATAGGTGGAACACCAGTAAGTTGGATTTCGAAACTGCAAATGGTTGTTGCACTTTCAACAATAGAGGCAGAGTATGTTTCTGCTACAGAGGCTAGTAAAGAGATGATTTGGTTACAAAGGTTTATGGAGGAATTGGAAAAGAACCAAGAGAATATCAGGTTGTACTATGACAATGAGAGTGCCATTTATCTTGCAAAGGAATCAAACTTCCATTCAAATACTAAGCATATACAACTTAGGTGCCATTTCATAGGATCCATATTAGAAGATGGACATTTGAAGTTGGAAAAGATACACATTAGCTAGAATCCTGTAGACATGTTAACAAAAGGAGTAACCAGGGAGAAACTAAGTTCTTGCTCAGTTTCAATTGGTCTTCAAGCATGTAGGTGGAGATGAGAAATTTTCCAGGTCCAAGGTGGACTATAGTCCAGCAGGTACAACAATAGTGGATTTGTTGTGATCAGTATCCAAGTGGGAGATTGTTGGTTGTGGAGCTTGATTATCTTTATGTTTCATAGGTCTTTGTTTTCAGTTGTGTTTATACCCCATGAATACTGTACACCTCGGAAGAATGTACACCTAAGAATACTGTACACCCCTCCATGTAAGGGGGATCCCCCCCCTACAGGTTTTAGGGGGATCATCCCCCTGACTAGGGGGGTCCGGGGACAAGCGGGCTGCCGTCGGGGGTTCAAGGGAGAATCCTCGGAAGGAAAAATTTCCTTTTAAATGTATATTGTAATTTGATAGTGAATCTGGACTGTTCATTATAAGGTCACAGATTTGACAGTAGAAGTTATGTCAGGTTTTTTTTCCCTAGAAGGAAACCCTCTTTTATGAGGGAAATGTATTGCGGCTATGCCTCATGACGAATATTGTATTATGAGAGAGGAGACTGTGAGATAAATAAGATGAAGTTACAACGGGTGTGCTATAGGTTGTATCCCTTCATTTGCTAGATAATAAAAAGAAAGGAACTGACAATTTCTCTGGTGGACGTATTGTTGGAAGGTTTACAGTTGGGAGTAAGCTTGTCATTGATGGCATGATGGAAAAGATCAACATGATCAATAGTGCAGTGATAATGGAAGAGTAAAACTCCATTTTAGAATTTCGGATACCGGGAGTTGAAGTGTCGAAACACCTCACCACCGAAGTGGCGAAATCACAAAGTGACGAAATCGCAAGGTGGACGAAATCGCGAAGCGGCGAAATCATGAAGGTGGACGAAATCGCGAAGCAGCGAAATCGTGAAGTGGTGAAATCACAAGAAGATCTGGGCCGTAGGATCCGGGGTATCTACAAAGGCTCAATAGCAGTTAGATATGGTGAAGCTGCAAAGCGGATAAGTCCAAGAGTCATCCAACTCCCCAAAACTCTAAAGGAATCTTGGCCGTCCATCGGGGAAAGTTGTGGACCGTTGATTAGGCACAACGAAGGCTCGTGGAGTTGCGAAGTCCCGATAAAATCTTGACCGTTGATCCAAGAGGGATGCATGGCAGAAGATGAGAGCATGTCAAAGCTCCATCTCGGGGTTTCACGTATCACGACTTGGAGTGACAAGAACCTCCATCACAGGAATCACGAAATGTGAACTCACGATAAGATCTGGACCGTCAGATCACCAAGGGTTCTGGACCGTTGATCTAAGCTCCATCTCGGAGCTTCACCTATCGCGACTTGGAGTGACAAGAACCTCCATCTAAGGAACCGTGAGATGCGAATTCACGATAAGATATGGACCGTCAATTCACCAAGAACGTGGACTGTCAATCTGAGCTCCATCTCAGAGTTTCGCCTATCGTGACTTGAAGTGACGAGAACCTCCATCTAAGGAACAACGAGATGCGAGATCGTGATAAGATCTGGACCGTCGGATCTATGGAGATTTCAACCGTCGATCAGACTCGATGAAGTTTATAAACTCATGAAATATGAAGCACCTTTTTGGCACAGCCTGTGGTCACTACCAGTGGTCACGATAAGGGAAGGAGTCAGTTCAGATAAGCTCCATTTCGGGGTTTCGGGGATCACGACTTGGAGAGTCGAGATGCCTCATCTCCAGATTCATGAAATGCGAAATCACGAAAGTGCTTTATGCATAAGCGCGTGGTCTCAGCCAGTGGTCACACCATCGAAGAGTTGAAGAGAAGAGTACGTGCAGACAAGCTTCTTTTCGGCATTTCGGGGATCGCGACTTGGAAAGTCGAGAAACTTCACAACATAATTAATGAAAAGGCGAAATGTGAAATTGTGAAAATCACGTTATGAACAAGGGCTTGGTCATAGCCCTGCTCATATAAAGGAAGGAGCTAGTGCAGAAAATCTCCGTTTCGGTGTTTCGAAACTCACGAAATAAAGAGTCAAGATGCCTCATTGCAGAATCTCTGAATTGCTAAAGTGCGAAACGCATAAATCACAACAATATCCTTCAGAGCTAATCCAACGGTGCATATGAAACTGAAGAAGATCAGAGGGCTACTGTTGCACGTCACAGTGTAACTGCCATAAACCACTGATGGTTTCTGCCAGAGGACTCGAAGACACTTCGGGGTGACTGACAGAGAAGACAAAGAGTCTCAACTGCCAGAGAGGCTGAGAAATCTCAACATAACATACAATGATGCTGAACGAGTGGAAAAACGACCAGAGAAGCTGAAGAGTCACGATGATGATCAGACAGAGCACTCGAGTTGTGGAGGATATCAGCGTGGTGTGAATATGAAGAGGTATTGCACGCATTGCATGCATAAGGTGCACAAATTCTATAAATACACAGTACAAAGAAGAGATGCGGTTGTTGTTGGAGTTTCTGTGGTTGCTGTTGTTGAAGGTGATTCATGCGTGAAGGAGGAGGGAAGTGCAGTAGCTGAATTGAACAGAAGATGAACTGTCTAGTGAATGGACATGGCGCACAGAACATAGAAGGCAGTGAGGCAGACAGAGCAATGAAATGCAGTAGAACAGTGATGATACTGCTAAGTTGTTATTAAACACTATATCACTGCAATAGGTTTCAGTATTTTCATATTCATAATCCAGGGTGGTAGGGAGGTGCTAGGGAGGACTGTTGTCCTCAGAGGTTCAAGTGGGTGCTTGAACACAAGGAGTTTTAGCTTCCTTCTAGTTGGTGCTAGAGAAACCAGGGAGTTGGTGCTTCCTTCTAGTGGGTGCTAGAGAAAAACAGAGAGTTGGTGCTCTCAACAAGTTGTAGCTTTCAAAACAGAGGTTGTAGCCTCACAATGAGTTGGTGCTCATATGTATGATAATGTAAAGTATGTAAAAAATACTTATCATATAAATAAGAAGAGGTTTTTACCCTGTATGAGTTTCCTTGGGAAATATATGTCTCTGTGTTTCTCATATATGTGATTGATGCTGAATGTGCCATTGTTTATTTCCCTGCATTATTGTGATCATCATTGAGTGCCTTATAAATATTTTAAAAGAAGCATAATTGTTTAAGCTCGGTGACAACTGATTCACCCCCCCTCTCTGTTGTCCAACAATTGGTATCAGAGCTGGCCCCTTTTATCTAAGGGTAGATCCTAGAGCTTAAACATGTCAAGCCATGAAGGAAATTCAACCAATAAGGCCCCTCTGTTCAATGGAACAAACTTTGCCTTCTGGAAAGTTAGAATGAGAACCTACATAATGTCATTAGGTGCAGATGTCTGGGATGTGGTAGATATTGGTTATGTAAATCTGGTTGTGCTAGCTAATAAGGATGACAAACTAGAATTTAGCTTCAATGCTAAGGCTATGAATGCTATCTTGAGTGGGCTTGCAGAAGCAGAATTCGTAAAAGTTATGCACCTAGGAACTTCCAAAGAAATGTGGGACAAACTCAT
>ML786106.1:427617-450314 GCA_009831015.1 Picea engelmannii
AAAACCTTGGCAAATATGATGACAGGACTGATGAAGGTATCTTCTTAGGGTATGCTACAAACAGTAAAGGATACAGATGCTATAATAAGAGGCTGCATAAAATGGTTGACTGTATTGATGTAAAAGTTGATGAAGGAATCCCAACAAGAGAGATGTACATAAATGAGTCTTCTACAGAAGACACAGTTGAAGCTGACGATAAATAGGTCCAAGAATCATAAAATGAAGAATCTGAATCAGATGAATACTCATACACTTAGACAGACTCAAATCAACAGTCAACTTCAAATTCCTCCTCCAGAATCATTCAAAAGAATCATCTTGCCAGTCAGATAATTGGAGAAGAAGACAAAGGTGTATAAACCAGGAGAAAGCTAATCAAAACCACCGAACAATCTCATATAGCTTTCATATCCATGATGGAACCCAAGAATTTCAATGAAGCCAACAAAGATGATCACCGGGTTAAAGCAATGAATGATGAACTTGATCAGATTGAGAAAAAAAATACGTGGGAGATGGTTCAAAGACCTAAAGGTAAAAACGTCATTGGCTCCAAATGGATCTTTAAGAATAAGTTGAATGAGCAAGGACAAGTTATCAGGAACAAAGAAAGGTTAGTCTGTAAAGGCTATGCTCAGATAGAAGGACTGGATTTTGGTGAAACATTTGCGCCTGTAGCAAGATTATAATCTATCAGAATGTTTCTTGCCTATGCTTGTCATAAAAGGTTTAAAGTCTACCAAATGGATGTCAAGTCAGCCTTTCTAAAAGGAGATTTAAGTGAAGAAGTCTATATGGAACAAACAGAGGGTTTCAAACTGTCTGATAAACCTGACTTAGTATGCAAGCTGAAGAAAGATTTATATGGTTTAAAACAAGCCCCTCGAGCCTGGTATCTCAGACTGGATACGTATCTCAAAGACAAAGGGTTCAAGAGAGGAACAACTGACATCAATCTGTATATTAAAACAGAGGATAATAATTTGCTCATCATACTGGTCTATGTAGATGACATCATCTTTGGATGTAATAAGGATTCATTGGTACAATGGTTTGCTTTTGCCATGGAGTCTGAATTTGAAATGTCTATGATAGGAGAACTGTCATTTTTTCTTGGTTTGAAAATTACTCAGAGGCTCGAAGGGATGTTCATTTCTCAAGAAAAATATCTAAGAGAAATGCTGAAAAGGTTTCAAATGGAAGATTCTAAATCTGTGGGTACACCTATGGTAACTGGATGTAAATTAAGCAAGGATGATGATTCACCTGATGTTGATCAAATCTCATATCGATCAATGATAGGCAGCTTGTTGTACATCAAATCATCTCGCCTAGACATAATGCATGCTGTAGGAATGGCAGGAAGATATCAGGCTGCACCTAAACAGAGTCATTTGCAAGCTGTCAAAAGGATATTCAGGTATTTGAAAGAAACAATGACTTATGGTCTGTGGTATCCCAGAAATCAAAATCTTCAGCTGACCGCTTATTCAGATGCAGATTGGGCAAACTGTGTTGATGAGAGAAAAAGAACCAGTGGAGGAGCATTCTTCCTGGGTGACTCCTTAGTAGTCTGTCTTAGTAAAAAGCAAGGTTCCATTTCTTTATCAACCACAGAGGCAGAGTACATTGCTACTACTACCTGTTACACTCAGGTATTATGGATGATTCAGACACTTGCAGACTTGGAGGTAAAATACACTGCACCGATCCCAATTCATTGTGATAACACTAGTGCCATCAATGTGTCTAAAAATCCTGTATTCCACTCCAAGACCAAGCATATTCCCATAAAATATCATTTTCTGAGAGATCAAGTCTCCAATTAGATTGTTCAGGTCCATTACATTCCAACCACAGAACAAATTGCAGACATTTTTACTAAAACTCTACCCAAGACACCATTTGAATATCTCAGACAGAAGTTGGGTGTTATCCCGTCTCACATGTAAGAGAGTCCATCCTGTTAGGGGGAGTCCTGTATTGGTTGCATATCTGATACCTCCTAAAATTAATGCAACAGCTCAGGGGGAGCATGTTTTTTTTTTGACATTGATGTCAAAGGGGGAGAAAAGGAGTTGACCGGATCGGATGCTACAGTTGGAGGTCCAAACAGATTAGTGCAGCCATTCAGGGTTGCCATCAATGCCAAAGGGGGAGATTGTTGGAAGGTTTACAGTTGGGAGTAAGCTTGTCATTGATGGCAAGAACAACGATGGAAAAGATCAACATGATCAACAATGCAGTGATAATGGAAGAGTAAAAATCCATTTTAGAATTTCGGATATCGGGAGTTGAAGTGTCGAAACACTTCACCACCGAAGTGGTGAAATCGTGAAGTGACGAAATCGCAAGGTGGACAAAATCGTGAAGCGGCGAAATCACGAAGGTGGACGAAATCGCGAAGCAACGAAATCGTGAAGTGGCGAAATCGTGAGAAGATCTGGGCCGTAGGATCTAGGGTATCTACGAAGGCTCAATAACCGTTAGATATGGTGAAGCTGCAAAGAGGATAAGTCCAAGAGTCATCCAACTCCCCAAAACTGTGAAGGAATCCTAGCCGTCCATCGGGGACAGTTGTGGACCGTTGATCAGGCACAACGAAGGCTCGTGGAGTTGCGAAGTCCCTATGAAATCTTGACCGTTGATCCAAGAGGGATGCATGGCAGAAGATCAGAGCATGTCAAAGCTCCATCTCGGAGTTTTGCGTATCGCGACTTGGAGTGACGAGAACCTCCATCAAAGGAATCGCGAGATGCGAACTCATGATAAGATCTGGACCGTTGATCTAAGCTCCATCTCAGAGATTCACCTATTGCGACTTGGAGTGACAAGAACCTCCATCTAAGGAACTGCGAGATGCGAATTCATGATAAGATCTGGACCGTCAATTCACCAAGAACGTGGACCGTCGATCTGAGCTCCATCTCGGAGTTTCGCCTATCGCGACTTGAAGTGACGAGAACCTCCATCTAAGGAACAACAAGATGCGAGATCGCGATAAGATCTGGACCATCGGATATATGGAGATTTCAACCGTCGATCAGACTCTATGAAGTTTATAAACTCATGAAATATGAAGCGCCTTTTTGGCACAGCCTGTGGTCACCGCCGGTGGTCACGAGAAGGGAAGGAGTCAGTTCAAATAAGCTCCATTTCGGGGTTTCGGGGATCGCGAATTGGAGAGTCGAGATGCCTCATCTCCAGATTCACAAAATGTGAAATCGTGAAAGTGCTTTATGCATAAGCGCGTGGTCTCATCCGGTGGTCACACCATCGAAGAGCTGAAGAGAAGAGTACGTGCAGACAAACTCCTTTTTGGCGTTTCGGGGATTGCGACTTGGAAAGTCGAGAAACTTCACAACGAAATTAATGAAAAGGTGAAATGAGAAATCGTGAAAAGCACGTTATGAACAAGCGCTTGGTCATAGCCCTAGTCATATAAAGGAAGGAGCTAGCACAAAAAATCTCTGTTTCGGAGTTTCAGAACTCACGACATGAAGAGTCAAGATGCCTCATCGCAGAATCTCTGAATTGAGAAAGTGCGAAACGCATAAATCACGACAATATCCTTCAGAGCTAATCCAATGGTGTAGATGAAACTGAAGGAGATCGGAGGGCTACTGTTGCATGTCACAGTGTAACTGCGAGAAACCACTGATGGTTTCTGCCAGAGGACTCGAAGACACTTCGGGGTGATTGACAGAGAAGACGAAGAGTCTCAACTGCCAGAGAGGCTGAGGAATCTCAGTATAACATACAGTGATGCTGAATGAGTGGAAAAACGACCAGAGAATATGAAGAGTCACGATGATGATCAGACAGAGAACTCGAGTTGTGGAGGACATCGGTGTGGTGTGAGTATGCAGAGGTATTGTGCACATTGCATGCACAAGGTGCACAAATGCTATAAATACACAGTACAGAGAAGAGATGCGGTTGCTGTTGGAGTTTCTATGGTTATTGTTGTTGAAGGTGATTCATGCGTGAAGGAGGAGGGAAGTGCAACAACTGAATTGAACAGAAGATGAAATTTCCAGTGAATGGACATGGCGCACAAAGCATAGAAGGCAGTGAGGCAGACAGAGCAACGAAATGCAGTAGAACAGTGATGAGATTGATAAGCTGTTATTCAACACTATATCACTGCAATAGGTTTTAGTATTTTCATATTCATAATCCAGGGTGGTAGGGAGGTGCTAGGGAGGACTGTTGTCCTCAGAGGTTCAAATGGGTGCTTGAACACAGGGAGTTGTAGCTTCCTTCTAGTTGGTGCTAGAGAAACCAGGGAGTTGGTACTTCCTTCTAGTGGGTGCTAGAGAAAAACAGAGAGTTGGTGCTCTCAGCAAGTTGCAGCTTGTAGGTTGTAGCCTCACAATGAGTTGGTGCTCATATGTATGATAATGTAAAGAATGTAAATAATACTTATCATATAAAGAAGAAGAGGTTTTTACCCTGTATGAGTTTCCTTGGGAAATATCTGTCTCTGTGTTTCTCATATATGTGACTGATGCTGAATGTGCCATTGTTTATTTCCCTGCATTATTGTGATCATCATTGAGTGCCTTATAAATATTTTAAAAGAAGCATAATTGTTTAAGCTTGGTGACAACTGATTCACCCCCCCTCTCAGTTTTCCAATAGCCCACACTAGGTGAACCATGTATATCTGTGTCTCTATTGTATTGTGTATATTTTGTGTTTTATTTCCACATTTGTTTTATTTTATTACTCCGCAATCTTGTTTATCTAACACCGCTAACTAATTTCCTTTAGCTTACCAGCTACAAATTTCACACAGATTTAACTATTGTATGATACCATTAGTTAAATGCATCTACAACAACCCAAAATTGACATAAATGTATATTAAACAAATCAACACAACAACATATAAATCGTACTCAATTACGGAGTGAATGCATAACAACTAAAAGCATAATGCAACATAGAAACAAGATAAAACACTTATCTTTAAATCAATTGTGCAATCACCTGCTTGGGATGGAAGTTGCAGCCAATCATATACTTACTATTTCAAATATCAATAAAAAGTGAACCTCAAGCCATGGCTAGAAACCCACAAAAGAGAGTGGTCTTTCACTGTCCACTCACAACTCATAAAATCCCACTACCCACTGGCATTCTCCTACAACTATCTCGATTTTTCACTAGCTCTCTTCCTCTTGACCTACCCAAGCCAAGGAATGTACCCATTCACTAATATCAGTCCATTAGGAATCCCATTCATTTATCAAGATTTCTATGACATAGGTAAGTGAGAATCTCACTACTGGGAAACTCAAGGGATCTCATTGCTAGGAATAATACCAGGAAATAGAAAAAATCATTTGCTATTACAATGAAAATCACACATGAGTTCACTCTTCATACCTGACATCCTAGATATTTAGTCTTCTACTCCATAATTCACCCTCCATGGTTTCTCTAGCTCCAAAGCTCTTCTTTCATGTTCTCTGCTTGTTGTTCATGCACAACATGATCCTCTAAAAACTACTGTAACTTCCCATATGAAATTTCCTCTCTTTGGATTAATTGCTTGACTTACACTCTTCCCCAAACTAATTGTACTTAGTCCCATGATCCTAATAACTATGGGACGTGACTTCTCACACCCATCCTCTTACATGAATTCAATGATTGGGTTCTTCCACACTCAATAGAAAATACAATTTAATACATAATCATAATTAAATTCAAGAATGTGAGTTAGGATTAATATCCATGAATAATTTCCCCCTTGGACCCCTCTTAGACACTCCTAGAAAATACCTTAGACCCTCCCCTTTCTTATGGATTAATGATCCCCCATCTATGTCTATGTCCCCCAACAACTAAAATCACATTTTATTTATTCAAATTCATAAATACAATTCTGATATACATCGCTTGGTTTTGGCCGCATTTCATAACTACATATGCATTAATTAAACCGAGGATTATAACAAGGATATTCAATTCCCCATCCAATACAATTATGCACCCTCATCGGTGCACAACACCATGCTGAAATACATATACAAATTTACATCATAAGACTTAGAAAAATAAGAATTCTGCAATTTTTATACTCCAACAATAGTTTCAATCATATTCTCTCATTCTTCTCAACCTGTTGACCCAAGCAATGCACCCCCTTCACTGCCATCAGTCCATCGGGTTGCACCATTCTTTTATCAGGGATATTAGTGCAGGTGACCAAGAATTATGAGATGTGGTTTTAGAACTCTAGCTGCCCCAAAATGAAGTCTTTCATTTTTAGCTTCTATTTCCTTCAAAATTGACAAAAAATTATGGGTATTCCTCCCACATAGTTTCTTCATACTCCAATGTTTCATCTCCAGGACCGTAGCAGGTCCATTGGACCTTTACCAGGTCAATTGTTTTGTTATTGAGAACTTTGAATTTCCATTCTAGGATTCGTACTGGTTCCACCCATAAATCCCCTTCGTGTTCCACCTAGATCACAGTCCAATCAATTATGTGGTTAGGGCCAGACACATATTTCTTTAACAATGACACATGAAATAAATTATTCACTCTCATGGATTAGAGAATGCTAACATATATGCAACTGACCCTATTTTCTCTAATATTTCAAAAGGTCCACAATATCTTGCTGCCAACTTTGGGTAGCTTCCAAATCTTCACAAACTTCTCTTCCATTTCACTTTTAAAAATACATGTTCGCCCACTTTAAAATATATGAAAACTATTTTATTTTCTGCATAAATTTTCTACCCATCCTGGGCAGCCTTTGAATTCCACCAGATGTTTTTCATCTACTCTTCCATTTCATTCAATAAATCTGGCCCAATAACTATTCTGTTTGCTAGGTTATTCAAATAGGATCATTTTTAATGAGGTTTGATACCAATTATTGTATGTGAATTCCACTAAGTGGATATAATCTTCCCACTTTAATGGCTGGTCCATCACATACATTCTGAGCATTTCCTCAATTATTCTATTAGTCCTCTCTATTTTCCCATCTGAATCTGGGTTATATGTCGTATTGAGATTTAAATTTTTCCCAAATCCTTTGAGCAAAACTTTCCAGAAATTTGATGTAAACTTGGGATATCTGTCAAAAACTATTTCCTTAGGCCCCCCATGTAGCTTGACAAATTCCTTCATGTATATTTTTGCAATATTTTCTTCCTTGTGTGTAGTCTTTACTAGAATAAAATGTGTATCCTTAGTCAATTTGTCCACCACTACCATGACAAAATTATGGCGCTTCACTGTTTCAGGAAGCTTAGTAATAAAATACGCTGTAACTACTTCCCACTTCCATTATGGAATGGACAATGGTTGTAATAACCATGCTGGATGTCTATGATGGTTCTTCACCTTCTAGCACTCTAGACATCTGGCTATGTAATTATCCACTTCTTTCTTCATTCCAGACCAAAAGTATTGACTCCTCACAACTGCAATTGACTTCTTATATATTGGGTGCCCAACATATGGCACATTGTGAATTTCCCCTCATCACTATATTTTTTTATCTCACTATAATTTGGCACATATACCTTGCATTTGTACATGAGAATTCCATCTTCCTATGGCTCATAATATTTAAATTTTTGTTGTAAATTTCCTTGTTGTAATGTTTCTTTTATTTTCAGATAGTGCTGATTTGAGTTTGTTGCTTCGACAATTTTATATTTTACATTATTCATATAGATTCCAATGGATGCAATATGTATCTCATGCACTCTCCTACTGAGTGCATCAACCACTTGATTCTCATTTCCATTGATGTGTTTAATTTCAAATTCATATTCACTAAGGAATTCCAACCATATGGTTTGTTTGGAATATAATGTGGGATATCCAAAAAAAATGTTTCAAGTGGTCTATTCTTAACTCAAATTTCCTCCCCATGAGGTAATGTTTCCTCATTTTTAGTGCATGAATAATGAATTCTAATTCCAAGTCACGTGTAGCATAATTTCTCTCATTCTCTTTTAATTTTTGAGACTCATAGCATACCACATGATCCTTTTGTGTGAGGACTCCACCAATCCCTTCCTTGAACACATCCATGCAAACAACAAAGTATTCATCTAGATATGAAATCTTTAATATTGGTGCACTTGTTAAAATGTCTTTCAATTGTTGAAATCCTTCTTCACATTTGGGAGTCCATTCAATTTTCATTCCCTTCTTTTGCAAATAGGTAATTGGGGTTGTAATATTTGAAAATCCTTTTATGAATATTTGGTAATAACCAATAAGACCCATGAATGATCTGACCTCTGCCACATTTCTCAGAGTTTACCATCCTCTAATGGCCTCTATATTCTTGGGATCAACTGCTATCCCATCTGCTGAAATTATATGACTCAAGTAATGGATCTTCTTTTGATAGAAGATGCACTTAATTATCTTGGCATACAATTTATCCTCTCTTAAAACTTTTAGCACCATTCTCAATTGTTTCTCATGTTCTTCTATCTTTGAGTAAATGAGTACATCTAGGGACACAATAAAAAACTTTTCCAGGTATTCCTTGAACACTCCATTTATTAGGTGTTGGCCCTTGACCAAGTTTTGATGAAACATTAGTCGTGTTTGATCACTTTTGGGACTTCGTTAGGTTGGTCGAAGATGGAGTGCGCAGGCGGAACTGAGATCGCGGGATCTCACTCATCTTGCGGGATTTTGGACCCATCAAAGGGTTTTAGGGTTTATGTAACGGGTTATGGGATGTTGGCCCATGGGTTTACCCATGTTTATGCCTTTTTGTAAAAGTGTATATAGGAAGGAATGTAATGTAGAAAGTACAAGTTACTGTTTTGGCTATGTGCAAAGCATTGTGAGTAGCTATGTGCTAAGTAGAAGCTTAGTGCAAGCGATGTAAGAAGCAGATCAATAAGGATTGATAGGCTATGTGCATAATATGTTGGCTTAGTGCAAGAGGTTGAAATTTTCTTTGTGCAGATAGACTGTGTAAAGTAAGGCTCTGTGCTAGTAAGGAGTTGGCTCTATGCCTTGACTTGATTTTGGGAAGGAGGATCTGGCGCACTGCGCGCAGATATCCTATCCTCTACGGAGTTTGGCTCTGTGGATTTGTGCACAAGATAAGATGAATGTAAGAATATTGAAGACTAATAAATAAGAAGAAGAGGTTGGTGGACGTATCCCCACACTGGGGTGAACCACATATATCCTGTGTATTGATGTGATTTGTGCGATGTTGTTCATTTTCTTATCTTATTAGTGCTGTTGTTATAATGTATAATGAATGGATCTGATGTTGTTTCTTAGTGCTTAAAGATGAATGAATGATAGATCTGATCTAATTCTATCTGATAAGTGAATGAAAGTACTTGATCTTTATGGTTACTGGGCTGGTCTGTAATAAGGTTTTTATTTGTGATGTGAATGAGATTCAAGAACTAATGCTTAGTGTTGTCTAATTTCTCTGTTAAGTATTGTAATCACAGATCTATGTCCCATCTTGGTTGTAGACACCTGAGTCCTGCAACCCCTTTGCCTCTACCTCGGGTGAGACTTCATCTGCTTCGCAGGTGTTGCCGAAAGGGTCGGTAGTTAGGGTTTTCTTGGTGCTCTGTTGAAGAGTTGAACCTTGGGTCTGCCCTTGTGCCAACAAATGGTTCCGTTGCCCGGACCTGAATTTGTGATTGCTGGGAACTGAAGAAAACAAAAAGCTCAGTGTGTAGATTTGTTGCTGTAGTGCGCAGTATTCTACTTGACTTGCGAAGCTCTGTGCTAAGAAAGAAACTGGATTTGAAAGAAAGAGGTAAGATCTTAAAGCTTTGTGCTTTGGTAAAGGTAAGATAAGTGGAAATTTTTGCGTCAAAAAGTATGAATCTGGTTATGTTTGATAGATTTTTTCCTAGCGTAAAAACTAGGTCACCGTTAGAAGAAAGAGTCAATCTGAATAAATTTGATATAAATAGAGAAATATATGTTATTACTGTGCATAGAAAGAATTTTTGGACTAATAAGTGGATGCAGGAATCTAGAAAGAATTTTTGCAGATTACAGGTCCAACACTGTGATCCTAGTGTGTAGTACAAGAGAGGTTGGGGATTGCTTAAAAGAAATAGAGGATTGACACTGTGTTATAATTGCAAAATATTGGGACATCTTGCTAAGGAATGCCCTAGTATAGGTCCTATTTGTCTTTGTTGTAAATCTATTGGTCATAAGGTTGAGGATTGTCCAAGAATGATCGCTAAAGTTTAAAAGATGAACATGAGACAATAAAACTATAAATAAGGTCAAGAAACTAAGGATATGTTAGAGAACCAGAAAGAGAAAGAATCAAAGAAATCTCATACTATGTTAGTACAGTTAAAAGAAGTGGTGAATGACCACAAGGATGTCATTTTGTCAATTATCCTGAAAGAAAAACAACACATAATCATAAGAATAGAAGACTTCGACATAGACTGTGTATTGGATGAAGAAACACATGTGAATATTATGCCAGAAAGCACTTGGGAAATCTTGGGAAAGCCTGCTATGATACCTTCATTGGGAAGGATCGTCCTGTTTAAAGGAAATATGATAACCCTATGTGGAAGAGTTACTAAGATACCTATGATTGCTCATGAAACATCGACTAAAGAAGATTTGAATTCATTAAGTTTGTTGAGAACAACACCCGTTTTCCACTTTTGTTAGGAAAGATTTGGATGAAGAAGGACCAGATCAAAAGGAAAGCAGAGGAGGAAGCCACATAAAAGAAAAATCAATAACTAAGGGATCTCATAGCTAGAAGAATAGATCGACTATTAGAAGAACGAGAAGTTGAGTCGAAGCAACATAATGAAAGAGAAGTAGCTGTCGAAGTTGAAAGAGCGCAAGAAGGTTTAAAGGACCTATCCATGCAAGAAGAAAGTATGTCCACCCAAGACCTAGTAAGCAAAGAGGTATTAACTCTGAACCCTTTGAAAGAACATCAACAACGTGAAGTCATCATGCTAAGAGAAGATAAGAATAATAATGGAAAGAGGAATACAAAAACTCAGATTACAAGAAATAAGGCAAGAAATCTCAGTAAGAAGAAAGCCAAGTTAGAAAAACTACAAAAATATCCAGAGAAAACTTCACAAGAGACAGATCTGCAGAACTTGAACCTTGCTAGAATAACAGAACCACACAGAATGGGACTTCGCCATGACAAAGCTATATGATCATTGGAGGTGCCTCGACTGTTAGAATAATTCTCCAGAACGATTAGAAACACATTTATTGACAAAAAAACCGTCGTTGGGCCGTTGGGACTGTGCCATAATAGACAGATTTGTATTTATTGAGGCATTCCTACCCGTTGGAGGAATCCGTTAGGACACTTGCTTATTTAACCCATTGGACGCTATGCCAGGAACAATTTTTGCCACCCATGATTATCTAAGATAACAGAGAATCGATTGCATACCGTGCTGTGATTTCTATACCTCACCATTCGTGTGATTACCTCACTTGTCTGTTCGCCTACCCTATCTAGTTGGTTACAAGTGTGAATGTCGGGCGAACATAACGCGTTAGAGAAATTTGTGGAGGAGATTCTTGTGGAGCTCATGGCTGAGAGAGTTATGTATGTAGGAATACATGCATTGTCGACTGGAGGATTGAAAGAATCCCCCTCGACTAGATGTTTTTCTAGTCGGACCGTGATCGAGAAGCAAAGCAATCACCGCGATGATTTGGCTAATGCGAAGTAGATTCCGTCGGTCTTTCTGGAGTACATACCGCCTTTGGATAGCACAGTTAGTCATGACAGTATCCCATGCAACTTTGAATATACATTTATCACTACGTACATCCCGAAATGGATACATGTAGTTGGACCCTAGTTAGGACACATCCCAGCTTTGAAGAACAACGACTTTAACCTTGGAGATAGGAAGAACTACATGATGCTTGCATCACATCGATATTTGATGAAGACAGCTGAGAATAAACCTCAGATAGTCTCCCAGCCTTGGATAAAGGAGCTCACATAATAAATGATCCTGAATGTGATGAAGATCCCTCACTTTGGCCAACACCAGGAGGTTAACTCTTGCGTTAAAATCCTCTTGTCATGATATCACAGAGGCTATCTATGGCTTGACAGGCACGCCACTATGGATTCAACCCTGATCCACCTCATCAGAGGACTGAGCATGCAGGGACCAGACCCTCAACATTTCTACCAAGGGAAGACTTTAGATTGCTCCCTGTCACAACACATAAAGGAGGATTATGGAGATGTAGAAAAGGGAAAGTGAGGCTACAAGGTAGCCTCCATATAGGATGGCGCTGTGTGCCTAGATTGTCAGCTTATAGCTGGAAAGATCATCAGAAATAACTGTCCGACGCAGGTCACTGGATTCATCGTAGACCTTGTAGGGAAGTGCGTAGAAGGAATGCAAATGAACTGGGTGAGCTACCTCATCAACGAGCTCGAGAAGGATTTCCAAGAAGCGCATGATCATTGCTATGAGTTCCATTTCAGTTGGTTATTGGTTTTAATCGCATTTGTCACTTGGAAGATGCCGTAAGGAGCAACATTTCCAGAAGTTGAGACATAAGATCTGCTGGCCGCAAGGTTATCCACCTTGTGGTATACAAACGACATGTCGAAGCAGTGGTAGTCAAACACTATGTTCCATGCTTATTACCAGCAGCTGAAGAACACCATTGAAGCATTTCCACAAATGACACCCTATACATTGCACCAGTACAGCCGCTAGCGAAGTTCCACGCATATCGACACTTTATCTACATCACTGCGCACATGGATGAAAGTAAAGAGGAATTACAGTCCTATTATAAGCTGACTGACAAAGATATGGAGGAGATCACCAAATAATGGCCAATAGAGTTCCTCTTACTAGTGGAAGATGAAAAAATATCTGAACTCGACATCATTGGAAGTCTCTTGGTCACCCAGGTCGAGCATGATGGATAGACTAGCGTGAAGAAAAAGAAGAAAAAGGAGGAAGTGGAGAACATAGAAACTAATGATGAGGACAATGCCTCAGAGGAAAGTAGGCTTGACTCACCCGTAGGAGGAGGAGGAGACGAAGTGAATCCAAAAGAAGAAGGGGAGGAAGGAGATAAGAAAGGAAAAGGTGAAGTTACACCACCTAAGGATCCCCCTACCGAGGTCGAAACATAAAAGAAGAGGAAGGTTTCTCTACAGAAACCCTCATCAAGAAAGAAGACCCATGCCAATAAACTCTAGTCGAAGAATGTGTTCATAGTGGACGATGTTTATCTCATCATCGCAGTCGTGGAGGACGCTTCAAAGGATATCTTGCAGAGACATGGAGCGAAGCAGGAGACAATGTATGAAAGAATATAAAAGGAGTTGAAAGACATACAACAAGCCATCCAGTCGAGCCATGCTGTACCTATTGTGATTTATTCGTAAAAAAATGTAGAATTGGGGGACAAGCTCGTCCGGTTACGAAGATTAGCAGATGCAACAGAGGCTCAACTTCAATGAGTCCAAGAAGAAAAGGAACAAGCTACATAGGCCTTGAAGCAAGAAAATGAGGAGGTCTTAGAGAAACTTCGAGTTGCACAGAAGGATAAAGATGAAATTCGGGTGAAGTTCAAGCATAAATATGCGAAGATACAGGAAGAAAAAGACCAGCTGCTCGCAAAGGAGACTAGGGTCAAAGAAGCAGTGACTAAAGGAATTCGCTCTGTGACGAGCTTGGCATAGGGGGAATCAGAGTCAACTGAGATGCAAGTAGGGAATCTAGCAGAATCCATTCAATAGATTCAAGCACAGATAATGGAGTTAGAGATCCAAGCAATGACGATCACTCTTCAAGAAGTGCGTGACCAAAGGGAGGAAGCTACCAGGAATGAAGTAGAAATAATATGGGAACTTTCCTTAGAGTGTAAGAAACTGAGTGATCGAAGTGCACAGACCTATGCGAGCCTTGTAGAAGATCCAGAGCTGAGGAAACTGGAAACACAACTCCATGAGGCACAAAAGCAAGCATCCACCATGCAAGCACATATGAAGCTGCTTACTGCAGTAGAGAGGATGAAAATATCATAGGAACAATGCGTAGTCCAGTAGCATATTATTGCCATCCAGAGCAAAGTCATATAAGTTACACAGAGACTACAGTCAGTGGAGGACGAAGCCTGCACGATTTTTGAAGAGATTGAAGGACAAGGCTCGCAGCTGGACCAGGTGGTTGCGATAGTGGAACAACAATTGGAAGGGAATGTTACAGAGAAAGTGATTCAGGAGTTCGCTAAGCAGGAGGCTTTGGTGAAGAAACAAGTTGAGGAAGGTCAATCTAATATCGAGGCCTTTGAAGGTGCGTTGCCCAGATCTGAGTGACTCGGGACAAGTCACAGGTGAGTGTTGGGGACCTGTTGTCCCTTGACCAAGTTTTTAGGAAACATTGGTCATGTTTGACCACTTTTTGGACTTATACATGCTGGTCGAAGATGGAGCGCCCAAGCATAGCTGAGATCGCGATATCTCACTCATCTTGTGGGCTTGTGGATCCATCAAAGGGTTTTAGGGTTTATGTAATGGGTTATGGGATGTTGGCCCATGGGTTTACCCATGTTTAGGCCTTTCTGTAAAAGTATAAGTTACTGTTTTGGCTATGTGCAAAGCGTTGTGAGTAGCTATGTGCTAAGTAGAAGCTTAGTGAAAGTGATGTAAGAATCATATTGATAAGTATTGATTGGATATGTGCATAATATGTTGGCTTAGTTCAAGAGATTGAAAGTTTCTTTGTGTAGATAGATTGTGTAAAGTAAGGCTCCGTGCTATTAAGGACTTGGCTCTGTGCCTTGACCTGATTTTGGGAAGGAGGATCTGGCGTGCTGCATGTAGATCTCCTGTCCTCTGCGGAGTTTGGATCTGTGGCTCTGTGCACAGGAGCAGATGGATGTAAGAAGATTGAAGACTAATAAATAATAAGAAGAGGTTGGTGGACGTAGCCCCACACTAGGGTGAACCACATATATATTGTGTCTTGATGTGATTTGTGCGATGTTGTTTATGTGTTTATCTTCTTAGTGCTGTTGTTATAATGTATAATGAATGGAACTGATGTTGTTTCTTAGTGATTAAAGATGAATGAATGCTATATATGAGCTAATGATATGTGTTAAGTGAATGAAAGTACCTGATCTTTATGGTTACTGTGATGATATGTAATAAGGGTTTTATCTGCGATGTGAATGAGATTCAAGAACTAATTCTTAGTGTTGTCTAAGTGCCCTGTTAAGTATTGTAATCACAGATCTGTGTCTCAGCTTGGTTGTAGACACCTGAGTCGTGCAACCCCCCCTTCCTCTACCTTGGGTGATACTTCATCTGCTTCGTAGGTGTTGCCGAAAGGGCCGGTAGTTAGGGTTTTGTTGGTGTGTTGTTGAAGCGTTGAACCCTGGGTTTGCCCCTGTGCCAACATTAGGAACATAAAAACAACTAGGCATTTGATAGCCCAAATGACACTACCATGAATCCATAATGTCTATATATTATTCCAAATGTTGTCATTTGATATATTCTTCCTTTATCCTCACTTGATGATAATTTGATCTCAAGTCAATTTTGGAAAATATTCTTTCACTTTTCAATTGATCAAATAAATCATCAATACTTGGTAAGGGATATTTGTTTTTTATGGTGATCTTATTCAACTTTATGAAATCAATACACAACCTTAAGGTTCCATATTTCTTATTTAAAAACAACAATAGGGCACCCTGAGGTGACACACTTGGGTGTATATACCCCATCTTTAACAACTCTTCAAGTTGAATCTACAACTCCTTCAACTTTAGTGTTCCCATTCTGTAAGGTGTCTTGAACACTGGGGTAGCTCCTGACACCAAATTAATAGATAAATAAATGTCTCTCTTTGGTGAAAATCCTATAATCTCCCCCAAAACATATTCAAAATCCTTCAAGACTTGATGGTCTTCAATACTTGGCATTTTATCTTGGGGTTTCTCTTCCATATGGGCTACAAAAATATTACATCCCTTTCTAAAATTCTTTTTCAGCTGCATGGCTGAAATTTCTCTAACAACTATAACTCTTGGAATGCCTTTAACTTGAGATTGCTTCCCTTCTTCATCAAGACAAGTGATTTTATTGTTGTAATAGTCCAGGACAACATGGTGTTTTTCCAACCAATCCATTCCAAGTAGACAATCATACGAAACCAATGGTATCACATCTACCTTTGTGCTTTGTCCATTGATTTTCCTCTTAGCCCCTGTGGATAACTGAGCTAACCAATATTTCTTATGCTTAATCCTTTACAAGTGAAGTATTTCAAAATTTTTAGAATTTATATAACTATGGATAGCTCCAGAATCAATTAAAATTTCTATAGGATGGTTCTCAATATTACCTTCCAGTTCAATCACAGGGGATTGATATTTTTCTTTCTTGTTGTCCACGAATGCATAAATTGTTGACATGTTTTCTCCCATGTCTTCAACTATTTCAGTCTCCTGAATGTTGTGGATAGTCCTAATCCTTTCTCCTTTGTGAGGGAAGTCTCTATATAAGTGGTTTCCCTCACATCCCCAATAATGTACATGTTGATGCCTTGGCCTTTTCCAAAATGAATCTACCATATTGGGCTCATTTTGTGTTGATTGTCTTTTCTTATTTGTTTATGATATGTTCTTAAAAAAGGGTAGCTTAAAACCTTTATGAATTTGATCCTTTTTACGCTTCATCTTTTTGGAAAAATAACCTTCCTATGCTTTGCTCTCCTTATGTCCTCCTCCAAATTTACGGGGTTATCATATTGTATCTTGTCACTATAGAAGGAGGGTAACCCACTCATAAACCTTTGGATTTTGACTTTATCATCCTTTATGAAGTCCACATACTTCAACAATTCAAAGAACGTCTTCTCATATTCATACATTGTCATGGTTCCCAACTTGATTTCAAATAACTCTTTCATCTCCCTTTCATAATAATTCTCGAAAAAATATTTCTCTTGGAAATATCTTTTGGACCACTTCCATGAGAACTTCTTCTAATCAAGGTGCTTGGATCGCTTAAGATGACCCCATCACATGGTTTCCTTTCTCTGCAAGTGGTAGGTTACAATTATTGTTTCTACCCTTGAGGGTTAATCATGCAACAAGAAATACTCGTTCATTTCCAATAACCATACCTCGAAATTTTCTCCCTTTCTATGCTCACCATTAAAATTTGGTGGCTTAATTTTCCCAAGTTCATCTTATGTCTGACTCAAACCTTCTCCTCTTCCTCCTAACAGAAGACACACTTGGGTTTCTCCATGTTCCTAAACTTGCATGAGCTCTTCTAGTGTATTTCTCTAGGGAATGATGGTTCCTTCTCACACTCGAATTCTTGTCTTTCCCATCATCATCCCTTTTGCTATGGGATCTGAATGATGTCACTTGTCTAGCACTAGCTGCTTTATTTGTGCCAGAGTATTTATTAGCTTTCCTCTGTAACATATTCGTACTCTTTATAATATCCTCATGATATTTCATAATATTTTCATTACCATCCCTCTATATTTGCACTTCTCTTTGTAGGCTTCTCATAATTATAAGCCCCTTCCTACCTCTTCTTCCATTAGATTCTGTATCATCATTTTCCATGTCAATATGTAGACCTATGAACTCATCCTCATGACTTTCAGATCCATGGGTATCTTCCATAACTCCATTCCTCATATAATAAAAGGATTTTTTTTCCTGTACCTCTAATTCTACAAGAAAATTGCATGTAATAATTATTATTAGCACATGCATAATATAAAACTTTTCATTACTTAGAATACATGTTATTTTTCATCTCAATTTATGAAGAACAAAATGCACTAAGTTACAATATAATTCCTCAAACACATTCCTCTCTAAAAAATCTCTCCAATGGTTGTATTCATGCTTCATTCTGTGTTTTGAGCGAAAAGTTACAACATTCACAAGTTGCAATTTTCCACTCATTGCTCTGTTTTACTGCTGCAAAAATTAATTTTTTACTTATGAGAAAATTTTAGTGCCCAATTAAAAATTCTGGGTGGAAAAAATTATTCCCCTCCTCGAGACCTTTCTAGTGACTATTTGTTTACTCAAATCTGAGCTTCGAGCTGGAAGTTATGGTTTCTGAAATTTTAGACTAGTGTCTTCTTTCTCTTCCTCCACATTTTTGTGTACCCATATTCTAAATCTGGTTCCATGGATAGCTTCCGTGGTTCATAATTTTTTCATATACTTCTCATGTGCCTCAAACAAACTTCTAATCAATGAGTTATGCTCTTTATAAGTAAACTGGTGCCAAAATTATACCCTTAATTGTTTCAGTTGTAACTTTCTCATATGAGCTCTGTTTTGCACCTGAAATAGCTCGTTGGAAAGCTCTCTCTGGGTTATTTTATTTAAGCTACAAAGAGTCGGTGCACCTCTATTATACCTATTTCTTGTGACTTTTTACTTCCTAAAAAAATTGTTTAGGTCCTCAAAATCGATCTACAAGTTGATGACCTTTGAAAATCATAAAATTTTGTAGAAAATTGTCTATTTTACAATTATAGTAGTCTTTTAATTTGAGTTGTTGATATCAAAATCAGTATTAATATTATCCATCGATCCGATAAACCTTTCTCAGTCCCACAGATGAATTTCCATCGTTGATCATGTTGGAATATTCACCAATACTGAGAGGGGGGGCAAATTGGAATTGAGCACTTTTTGCCATTTTTAACCTTCAACACATCATGCAAATATTAACCATTAAAAACATCATTCATCATCACAAAAAACCATAATAGAACATAATTATTTTTATGTGGAACCCGAATGGAGAAAACCACATAATTCTTTTCTTATATCATGTTAAGATTACATTCATAGGAAGCACCACCTTCCAAGATTCTCCAACACCAACTGGAAGGAGACACCAACCCCCTTATTTACAGGCACCAACCTAAAGGAAGCTCCAACTCTCTGATTTATCAACACTGATTGGAAAAAGGCACCAACCCCATGGCTTTACCAACTCCAAATAGAAGGAAGCACCTACTCCCTAAAACACAAACACCAACCTACTGAATGAAGAAAACAATCTTCTCAACTGAGCACCAACTCAATAAGATATCACCAATACAATATATTCATAGATAGATTACTTCTGACTTCACCTACATTCTTTATTTTGTAGACAATCCTTCAAACTCTATCAAGCCTCATAACAGCATTCCGAGAATGTAATCACTGATGGAAACATCGACTGACTGTAACATCCATTCATGACAATGTCCACTAACATAAACATCCACTCACAACAACATCACAACTTCATAGCAGAGCATATGAAAACATTACAAACTCATAACAACATCACAACAACATCAATGTTGGTTGTGGAGCCTAATTATCTTCCTGATTTACAAGTTTTTTTCAACCATTTTTGGATCCCATTTCCTAATGGAGGGGTGTGGGTGGGATTCCCCCCTACTATTGTCATTAGGGGGTTTAGGGGGGCGGTGAAAATTAATGGAGCCCCCCCCTTGGCAGGGTATTTAGAGGTAGCACCCTCAAAGACAAATTTTGGGAAAAATTACCTTGTAAAATATTGCAATTTTGTAGTCAATTTGGACCATTCATTATAAGGTTGCAAATCTAATGGTAGAAGTTATCTTAGGTATTTTTTCCCTAGAAGGAAACCATCTTTTATGTATGAGGGAATTTTATTGCAACTGCGTGTGATAGAAAATATTGTATTATGAGAGAGGAGACTATGAGAGAAAGAAGAGGAAGTTACAACGAGTGTGTTGTAGGTTTTATCCCTTCATTTGTTGGATAATAATAAAGGAAGGACATGGAAATTTCTCTATTGGATGTAGCCTACACTAGGTGAACCATGTATATCTTTGTATATATTGTATTGTGTATCCTCTATGTTTGATTTATGCCTTTGTTTTATTTTATTACTCCACGATCATGTTTTTCTAACAACTGGTATCAAAGCCAAAGGTAACTCGCAGGAAAAAAGGGTTCCTGGTTCGAGTGGGAGCAATGGCGGAAGATGGAAATTTTAAGGTCAAGAAATTTACGACCAAAAATAATAGCTATGGAATATGAAAATGGAAGATTATTTATATCAGAAGGATCTATTCCTACCATTGGGCGAAATAACAAAGAAGCCGACGAGTATGCCATACGAAGAATGGAAGGTTCTTGACAAAAAGGCACTGGGAATGATACAATTGTGCTCGACAACATAGACGACTTTCAATATTTCAAAAGAAAATACAATGAAGGATCTGATGGACGCATTGGATAAACTATATGAAAAACCCTCGACCTCAAATAAGGTATTTATAATGAAGTGGTTATTTAATATGAAGATGTCAGAAGGTGGGTTTGTTTTCGATCATTTAAATGAATTTAATATGGTTACTAATCAACTAAGTTTTGTAAAAGTGGACTTTGATGATGAGGTTAGGGCTCTTCTAATATTTTTCCCATTTCCAGAAAGATGGAACAAATTGGTCATGTCTATAAGTAACTCTGTATCTAGTTCAAACACTATGAAATTTGATGATGTTGTTGGTGTTATCCTTAGCGAGGAAATGCGATGAAAAAAAATAGGTGAAGCATTAGGTAATGCATTGATGGTGGAGAATAGGGGAAGAAAAAATGATAGAATAAAGGGCTTAGGGAACCAAAATAATTCTAGGAAGGGTAGATCCACATCCAGACTAGGAAAGATAGAGTGCTTGAATTATCAGAAGAAATATTACAGAGCTCCAAAGAAACAAAGAGATGGATATCGAGAGAAAAATCAGGAAGAAAATGTAACATGTGATGTGTTACAAGATTCTTTGATTGTTTATTTAGATAATATTACTGAATCTTGGGTAGTATATTCAGGGGCTTTATTTCATGCCACACCCTATAGGAAATATTTCCAAGATTATGTTCAAGGTGATTTTAGATAGGTTTATTTGGGTGATGATGAACCATGTCAAATTATTGGAATGGGTAAGGTAAAAAGAAAGAAAAAGAATGGAAACCAATGGTTACTGAAAGAGGTGAGACATATACCATATCCGAGAAGAAATCTAATTTCATCAGGGAAGTTGGCAAGTGAAGGTTGTATATCTATATTTATAGATAAGGCGTGGAAGGTCACTATATGACCATTGGTAATTACAAAAGGGGAGAAGGTAGGTACACTGTATTCATGTACTGTTAATGCCGACTCTTCTATCTCTTTAGCTTCTATAGGAGTGGATAAAACACTATGGAATCATAGGCTTGGACACATGAGTGAGAAGGGGATGCAGATACTTCACAAAATGAATTTGTTTTAATATCTTAAACAAGTTTATTTGGGTTTTTGTGAGCACTGTGTTTATGGAAAACAAAAGAGAGTCAAGTTTCTCAGAGTCAGAAAAGAAAATAAGAGTGAAAAGTTGGAGCTTGTGCATATAGATGTATGGGGACTAGCTCAAGTATCATCTCTTGGTGGCTGTCATTATTATGTTACTTTTATTGATGATGCAATTAGAAAAAATTGGGTTTATTGCATTCGAAAAAAATATGATGTTTTTGATATTTTTAAGAAATGGAAATATTTGGTTGAGAATGAGACATGAAATATGTTGAAGTGTCTCATATTAGGCAATGGAGGTGAATACTGCAACAAGGAGTTTGATGATTATTGTTCATACCATAGGATTCATAGAGAGAAGACAGTTCCAGGAACACCACAAGAAAATGGTTTGATAGAAAGGATGAACGGGACAATCATTGAACGTGCAAGGAGTATGAAATTACATGATGGGTTGCCCTTACAATTATGGGAAGATGTTGTATATACTACTGTTTAATTAATAAAAAGAGGACCTTCAAGCTCTTTGGATGGTGACATTCCATAGGAGGCATGGACAGGTAAAAAGGTAAACTATTCATTTTTGAAGACTTTCGATTGTGAATCATTTGTCCATATTGATAAAGAAAATAAAACAAATCTTGAGGAAAAATCCAAGAAGTGTACCTTTATTGGATACAATGTTAATGATTTTGGTTATCAGTTATGGGATTATGAAAATCACAAAATCATTAGAAGTAGAGATGTCATATTAAATGAGAATGTCATGTACAAATATTAGTTGTAGGGAAAGAAATAGAAAAAAAAAATTAATGGATCCCCCCTTGGTGGGGGATTCGAGGGCAGTGTCCTCGAAGAAAAATTTTGGGAAAAAATTCCTTGTAAAATATTTAAATTTCATAGTCAATATGGACCATTTATTACAAGTTCATAGATCTGATGGTAGAATTTATGTTAGGGATTTTTTCCCTAGAAGGAAACCCTCTTTTATTTATGAAGGAATTTTATTGGGGCTGTGTGTTGTTGGAAGATTGGTTGTTGTCATTGATGTCAACCATAGTCATGGGTTTTGGACCACAAGATTGATGAAGGTATTTGGACATGAAGGAAAATGCACATGCAGATACAACACCCATGGATGGATAGTATACATCATGTTGTTTCCGGTGGTATGTGGAACGTCACGTGGATCCTCATAGTTGAGGAGAAATGAATTTTTGAAGATGACAAAGTGAATTGAAGAAGGAAGTACATGTAGGCCCTGAAGATAATTAAAGAAAAGAATTACAAAATAAGAAAGTGTCAGGTCGGCCCTAATGTT